>RCHQ01000173.1:0-121126 GCA_003676415.1 Plasmopara muralis | reverse complement strand
TTAAGCTGCCAGTCTCTGACGATTCTTCGAGTACAGTTAGAACGGGAGATATGGCTACTGCATTGGGATGGGGCAGTGCCGATTCGTCGAACTTTTTTGCGTTGTCTGAAGAGCTGCGCAGTGTTGAATTACCAGTATGGGATGACGAGGCTTGCCGCGAGGCGACAGGCTTCGACTTTATCGACCGTCCGTACTTGTGTGCCGGAGGTGTTGAGGGCAAGGGTGTCATGCTCAAAGATCAAGGAGGTCCTCTAATTTTGAAAAATAAGCCGAATGGAGGCAAAGACATGGTGGTTGGGGTATGTTCTTTTGCTCGAGAGGCCAAAAATGGTCAGCCGTCGGTATTTGCACGCGTGTCGGCCGAGCTTTCTTGGATCAAATCGCAACTCAAGTAGAATTGCAATCAAATGGTATGGCTTGTTCTCTGCAATTTTGTTTCAACTAAGATTAATGAGAATCGTTCTGAACTAGCGGTCAATACAATAAAACTTGATCGAGTTCGTTTTGTGCCACATATTGTACTCTTTCATTCGGCTGCGGCAGCTCTTCTTTCTGACTTCAAAAACTCCTTTTTATATAAGTCTTGCTATTGTATAGCTAGAAGAATTCCAAGCTAGCGAATATCAATTCCCAGATGTTAAGAACATATGTTTCGTTGCTGGGTAAATTGCAATTTTCGACAAAAAATCACATTCTTAATTAGGGGACCCAAGACTCTGAAATGTCGTCTGCGGCGCACCATACTTTGATATGGACATTTACCAACGTCAATTATGTGAGAATAATTAAACGCGTAACTCCAGTTCGTCGTGGAAAAAGGCTACTTGTAACAACATTTTTTTGTAGACTTGCTTTTTGTCTCACACAAATGTTGAATAGCTCAATTTCTTTGCAAAGTATGCTACACAGTAAAATAAAAATATAAAGCCTCGCTAGAAATGTCTATTGCCAATTGACTCATGCTTAGCAATCTAAAAACTTTGAGCCTTTAGAAAAAAATTCATGCATGGTTCGAGTTCGATGCAAATCAAAGGATGTCAGAATGACTACGCAAATGGCTGTATCTTCGAGATGGATGCGACAAATAGCATGTTTTTCCTTTATCTATTCAAGCGTTGCTTCTGCTATAATGCACGTGTGCTCTGCATGGCAGTCAACATGGTCGCGAGAAAAATGAGATACGAAGTGCGCCATCTATGGATGGGTCAATGAGCAAGCGTATGGGTGCGCGAAATTGTGACATTGCAACGAGAACGTCCCCACGATGACAAAGTACACGATACCTTGCACAGAGGAAATTGTACGATCTTGATGTTAACCACCGTTTATATCAATCGATGTGTGCATTAGACTGCAGCTTAAGGACCTGGCTTTTTCACTAACCATTAAAATTCTGATCTTCTCGCTAATCTTTGGTAAGCAACTACATCAATTTTGCAAGTACCTTTTGAATTTTTGTGTTCAAATCGATTCATTTACCGGTAGGATGTCTAGGCCACATTCGATGCATCCGCTAAAGTAATGAATGACACCTTAAATGCTTCCACGATCTGACCTTAATTACATTAGATCCTTTACTCTTTGGATTTTACACAAATTGGTCACAACACGGACCAGACAGAAAGCAAACAAGGCTACCAGTTTTTTGGCATTAAATGGTAGCCAAGGGGGATCCTTAATAAGTTTGGGCGGCTAAAGGTGCCCTTGCGTCATTCCGATCTTTGTGCAACTTGGTTTGCCATGAATGTTGTGCCTGCGCTGTGGAGGTCGAGCCAGATGTGGTTTGCCCGCCATAGAGCGTCATAATTTCGGATAAGCCTTCCACTCCGTCACGACACAAAAGCGCACCTTTCTATCTCCTTTGCCTAGTGGCCAAGAGACAACTCGGCTTCAGGACGACAAGAAATAATGTGAGGCGAAGCAGCCGTACTAAAGAGCTATCGCCTAGCTCTTTTGCTGCTAAGGCTGTATTGAGGGTTATGGCTTTTAGGTAATGTACACAACCTGACCCGGTTCAATCCGAACCGCGGTTCAACATAGTTTTTACTTTCTACGGTTTAAGGTAAATGTAGAATTAGTGGTTACGAGAAGTAGAAGTGTAAGCCCCAATAAATCAATCACTTCCAAATATTCCTTCTTCTGCTCAAATGTCTTCGCTCCGGTCCTCCTCCGCGCAGACTCTTTGCTGCTCCTCCTACGTCCTCTACAGCTCATGCAACAGGCTGTAAAGAAGCTTGAAATTGACGGCAGTGTTGTCAATTAAACCTTATTGCCCCAGGCTCACCCCGAAATATGTAAGATTTGCGTCAGACTCACCGATCGTGCACCTTCAAAGATAGTAAAGTCCATGTTTTCAAGGGGCTAAGACTTGACCTAAAATGACTTATTTGATATGGTAGGAAGGGTTTTGTCTTGCCCAAGGGCTCTAAGGTATATTGCAGAAGACGACTTGAAGAACCAGAAAGACATTAGTCATTAGCAGGGGTGGCGCGTCCTAGTAGAGAATTATGGAGGCGCTTTAGAAACATATCATAAGGGTGTGTGCTGTGTATGTAGAAAAAGCCTTGGCATCTTCAGAAGGAGTAACGGTCTTTGAACTCAAACGTACAAGAGTGTAGAAGTTTGCTTTTATTTGTGATGGATCTTGGTGCGTCGCGAGGCCTGCAAAGAATTGCGGCCATCTAAAATAGGGTGACCAATGCTTAAAGTGGAAGCAGGAAAAATTCGTCAGATTCAGTTTGTCTGGCTGGTGAGAGGGCTTTAATTTCACTAATCTCGAATTAGACCTAGCTGGAAAATTTTAAATTACGACAGCACAGAAATGCTTCTATCTCTTGACATGACAATTGTGATTCGATTTTGGACTTGCTGTTGCTAGAGAAGCACAAATCTCAGATCGATATGCAGGACAAAGATATAGGTTCATGCCGCATTGAAGTAATGCTTTAACGCTGTTGTGCGTACAACTATCCTGAAAGAAAGGCACGGCGGATAAATGCCTGGCATAAACACGGGAGGCATGTTGTATTCAGAATTATGGATGTGGGAATATCGTTAAAGGCTTTTCACGCAAGTAACCCAGTTCTTCCAGCAGCACCGGCTGTAGTAGACACTAGCTATAGCGCTTTAAACGCGGAAAGCATTAAGTAGCATAAATTACTAGCTGTGGATAACGCAAACTGCAAGCAGATAATATAAGTTCGTAAGAAGCACTTTTTAATCTGAATCTATAAGTGGTTAGCATAGTACCATTGGGTACGATAGACAAAATTTTGCAAGCGGATGACTTGAAATCGAAGACACATTGGACAACAGATTGCTAGCTAAGTGTCACTAAAAGATCCGTAAGTAAAAATCAAAAGAGGAACAAATTTAGTTCTTGGGTGTCTGGAGCGATCTTGCCGTCGACAAAGAGACCTGATCCATACATTCCAGCTGATTGTTGTATTACGACATGCGCTCCTTAATAAAGGGCACTGCCATAGGTGCCAACAATACTAAGCTAAAAAATTTCAAGCTTTTGAGCTTTTTGATTGAATAAAATGTCTCAGATGTTGAGCATTTAGAGATAGCAGTTTCCTTTAAAAATTGAGGATGTCTTGGATTTGTCTTGAAGGCAGCGCACGCTGCGCCTTGGCTTCTAATATCAAGGATCCGGAACGTAGTGACCAGTCGTATCGTCAAGACGACGATCCAGTGTACGAGTGTACGCCCTGCTCTCAGTCCGGATACTTAAGTAGGAGAGCACCAAGCAGCGCTCAGACGCCTTCTGAGGTTCAAGCTGCCCTTCTGGATCTACTTGACATTTTTTGTTCCGAAATTGGCTTCCTAACCCGTAACTTTGTGACTGCAAGCCTTTGCTCCAACCGGCCTACGTCTACTACTTAACACTAATACCAGAAGCGCTTAAACTTACCTATGAGCCCTGATATGTAACACTTTTAATTTAGCGCTGCAATGCGTTGTAGCTGCTTGGTAGCCGAAAGCGCTGCAGATCTAGCCGTCTTCTGAACACGCCTTACGTATAGGTTAAGCAATTTGAATCTAGCGCTGCAATGCGTTGTAGCTGCTTGGCAGCCGAAAGCGCTGCAGATCTAGCCGTCTTCTGAACACGCCTTACGTATAGGTCAAGGTCAAATGAGCCAATCCAGTCTCTTCAAAGGCATTGAAGTGGAATTTGTACTCGCAAAACATAGGACTGGCTGCCAAGTGTAACATAGTCACACAGCGCCTTGTTTAAAGGAAGCGTGCTGAACCTTGTCCACACTTTCCTAGTGCACAACTATCTACAATCTATACGTTGGAAGATTGAGTATTCATTTTCGTTCTTGACAATCACTAAAAAACGTGAATCTCCACTTCTATAGATGTATGCAATCAACATCTCTTAAAATATTATTACCTACAATGGCTTGGAACATTACCACTACTATTGCTTATGCTAAGTTCTAATGGTGGTCATCAATTTTCTTTGTTCGGTAGAAATCGTTCTTCTTACATTCAGTAAAATTCCAACAAATAGCTTTGTCGTTTAAATCAAAGATCAATTTTCCGACCATTTGAACTGTCGCATAACACGTACCCTCACACTAGGTTTTCGTCAGAGCCGCAACAATCAACCACACACGTGGGCTGTCGACAGAGACTGTCTAGGTTTATTTCTGGAATTGCGCACGTAGAATAAAAGATCGGAGATTTTATGATACCGTGCATGGATGAGTTTATATAAAAAAAAGGTTTTTTTCTATCCAACGCGTACTTTGTGTAGGTGCGAGCCTTTAGAAGATTTTCAGCGAAGCTTGTTATTGCGTTGCGCCCTCGGTTTTGTTGGCTCTACGAACACGAAAGTAGAATAATTTGTATCTAAATTTGTGCCTTTGTGTCTACTCGTGTAAGAATAAGACTTGGTGTAAATATTCACCATGTAAAGTTTCTGGTCATTTCACAGTGTAGAGCTGGAAATGTGGCCATTACACAAAGGCCGGGAATATTTAGTCTTAATTGCTGAAATTTTAAGGAATCTTTTTTATGTCAAGCTCCTACCACGAACTTCGTCACAACTCGAATTTAATTTTCAAGAAATTACAGCAACTTTTCGTATCTAAATTTGGCTAACCCCCACAGATGATGGATCATCTAGCATTATAGTACTTGTTCGTTTTGTTTGGCAAAGCTACAAGAAATCATACGAAGTACCGAAAGTCAAGGACGCTTAACTTTGGCGCCTAACTACTATTACAGTCAGCTCGCTGGACGCTAACGGGTGACGTTCTTGACGAAGTTTTGGTAGAGCTCACATGTCGGCTTAAAGTATCACGACCACCAAAGACACGCTAGATACTTAAGCCTTTATATTTCGCGCTTGCGACTTGCATGTAATTTTATTATTTCTCGTCCTTTTCTTTATCTCATGTCTTTAATGTGTCGCACAAACATTAGTAATCGGATCCAAAAAGATGTAGGTGGAATTAACCCTGGAATTGACCCACCGAAAAAGATTTTATTCGATTCGACCTAATTAACACCAATTACTGAAGATCACTTGTTGGATATTTTGTTGTGTTTGTGCGGGATAGAAAAGAATATCTCATTTTTAGATTTGTTACAAATATAATTGTTTATTAGTCAAGTGAAAGGCGCATACTCTAAGTCATTTGAGACAATTGTAAGATAGTATAGAGTATAACATAGCCTCCGCACTGCTCGACACACATGTTTACGTTCATGACGTCAGGGCATGGCCGTTTTCTCACTTGAAAGTGGTACGAAGCACGTATCCGATGATTTGACCCCCCTCACTTGGTTTCACTAAGCATGCTTCGTGTGGTCCACATCACACGACCACTCCTTTCGGTTACGTGGGGGTACGTGCTCTGACTAGATCGACCGGAAAGGTTCTAGCCCAGCCCGTGCAATAAGGACTTGGCATTGCTCCATTTGACGCGACAATTGGCACAATCCGACGATGCGTCGTAGAGTGGCTCGCGTGCTCACGACCACCTTCCTACTCGTGGCAGCGGTACACGTAACGAAGAGTAGCCTCCTCAACAGTCTAAGTGGTGGGGTGGGGCTTGACGTGGACGAGCAGAAGACGCAGCAGCATGCGCCAGATACTGCGCCACCTGCTTCTAGCGCACCGATACTAATCACCCCCTCGTTAAGTCTCGACCCAGTGCTTGTTAAGCCACCATCGATACCTGGCCCTGAAAGCTCGGGTACAAATGGTGTGGACCGCGAGGCAATGGTACAGGACTTGGTTACCGAAACATCGAGTGATGGGACTCAACGTGTGGACGCCGTCCTCGACCGAGGAACTAGCTTGAACTCTTCCTTGATTCCACCGAAGACGACCACGGTCGGCCTTGAGGCTCAACAAGCTGGACCAACACCAGATAACTTACATCAGACGGTAAATTACAGAGATCACTTGATGCTCAATGACGTAAATGACGCGACTGGCAATACGAGCTTGACAAAAGACACTGCTATCGGTATGAGTGGCTCGATGCCGGTAAATACTGTTACTACCGTGGGCGCGGCGGTGGACGGAAAGAAGCATACCGTGGACGCGGCGGTGGAAAACATGACACAAGAGGGGTCCTTAAACTCTTATACAAAGCTCGAGCGTGGGACGCCGGTAGTGACTTCGTCCGTTCCGGACGAAGTCAGTTTGGTGGTGGCCAATACTACCGGTACTGTCAGCTCGACGTTGGGTGGTACCAAGGGGTCAAAGGTGAATGACGGGGTGGGCTCTACAGTAAACGCGATGACACAAAATGTGGACTCGGAGGCTGACGATGGACATTTAACGCTCGATAGCGTGACACCGACGGTAAAGGATAGCGTCGATACCGTAAGCTTGACTGAAGGTGCAGTTGAGCAGGAAGAAAAGCGTACAACGAATTCGACAGATGTACCAGTCACTTCGATTGTACCGACGCTGGCACACCCAGTCCGCTCAAGTTTGACTACAATAACAAACTCCCCTATCAACAGTGTCAATAGCTTGGCTCCTGTCGATGCTAATGGTACGACAGCAGGCACAGGGATGAACACGTTAGTGTATACGGTAACCAACCCGGCGGGTTCAGCACTCAAGTCAGTGAACGACTCGGTTTCCAAGCCTCTGCCGTCTGGTGTTGAGACGGTGGGCCAGACAACAGACTTGATAACTCAATCGACGTCGAACGCAGCATCCACCGGTTCAAAAATAGTGGCACTTGTCGTACATACGACTGGATCAGCAGTCAAAATGGTACCGACGGTGGTACCTGCTGCCTTGAAAATTGGATCACCTCTTGTTGACAAGAATACGGATACGGCTGGTACGATGGTCAATACGGTACCAGCAACTGCGCCTGCTGTTGTCAACAGCGTCACAAACACGGTAATCAACCCGGCGAACTCAGCAGTGAACGCAGTGACCAGCACGATTTCCAAATCTGTGGCTTCTTCTGTGAAGACAGTGGCCGATAGACCAGACTCGACGTTCAAGACATTGTCTCATCCGACCTCAACTGGAATGGAAACAGTACCAGCTAGCGCCAACACTAAGTCCACGATGAACTTGAGACCTTCCTCGGTACCAGTTGTCGTGCCCATTGCTCACAAAGCAACGAGTACGGTCACGGACTCGGCGAAAGCGACAGTGAACACTGTAACGAAACCTTCGTCTGGTGTCATACAAGCGGGCACACCTCAAGCCGGTAAGGTTATTCACACTGTCACTCCATCAAGCAGCACCGTTACCAACACGATTAAAAAGTCTGTAACGCCTGCTGTTGCGACGGTGGACAAGCCAGCAGGGTTGCACGTGAGTACAGAGACTATCGCGGCACCTGCTGTTTATAAAGAGGGGAGTCCTGTAATTGACACGGTCACGAGCACAACACCTAAAACCGTACCAAGTACTGAAACGAAGAGAGTTGTCAATGAGGTGGTACCTGGTACTGTACCCACTCTGCATGGTACACCAGAGGTGTCTACCAACCCCGAGGGTGCGCAGGGTGTGAGCAAGCCGACGGCTGTCAAGATGGCACAGCCGCTCTTGCTTAAGAGTCTATCAACCATGACACCACCTGCTAGTCCACTCACTTCAACCGAGCAGGTTTTGGAGAAAAAGGACAAGAGGCCCACGTCGAGCGACGAGAAGGAGGTTGTGCCAAGCGGTACAGAAGTACCTGGCTTTAATGACACGACCGAAAATCCGATCGACTCGATCGACAGCCAGTCGTCTCTTCAACCCAATAACGTCACGTCCGCCAACAATGACGTTTATGACAGCGATCAGGCTGGTTTTCAAGACACCCCGCCGCCTGTGCAGCCATCAAAGACCTTGTCGAAAGCTCTTGTCCCCACTCCCTTTGCTTTTTCGAACATTCAAGCAAGGTCAAGCACCGAGACAATGGGGAGTTTCGATGCCTTGACGGGTTCTTTAGCTTCTGTCCAAAGTCCTGACGTCGGCGAGCCATCCATGACGCTGCCGTCTACCATAGAAGCTCCGTCTGTCGCTCCAGCACTTCCACTACCCCATATGTTAGCACACTCCCCTCCAGCTTCATCATCATCGGAGAGCAAGGAGAACAAAGTAAGCCAAGAGGCCCAAGCGAAACAAGCCGCAAACGTGTCTAAGAACGCACACGTTGGCTCTTCGATCCTGTTTACGGTAGTGGGCGTAGCGGGTTGTGCCGCCATTGTTGCCATTGTCGCGTTCAGGAAGAAAACCCAGCAGGACGCAACGAGTTCGACCGATGTGCGCAGCTTGATCTCATCGGCGGACGGGGCGCGGGCGTCATTGGATAGCGTGTACACGGATCCGCTCGGGACCCGGTACTCGAGTATCGTGATGATTACACCCAATGGGGACGGCGTGTGTATTTTGTAAAAGGGCAAGTTATGGTTAAAACACAATGTAAATCCTACTAATTACCAGCGTTTTAGTGGCGGTCGTCCACTCGGGAACGCAAGGGCGGCGTTCGCAAGCGGATGGCGACGCTGCCGCTATCTTTGCGCATGCCGTCGAGTGGATGGAAGGGCGTGAGGCCAATGGGATAGGCAAGACGGTTGCAATACGTCGTTTCCATCTCGTAGAGCTCACGCGAGGGGTCAGTGGCATCACACACGAGATACCACGTGACGGCCGTGAGCTTGACACGCAGTCCAAAGGCCCACGTGGGGTCCGTGGCGCCTGGCAGTGTCTCGACGTACGGTCCGACGTCCATGTCCACGCCAAGCGGGGCCGCACGGGCTGACGCCGGTCGAATTACCACGCGATCGACCGCGTGATTCGTCAAAAACTTGGCCAAGACGTCGTACGACGTCCCCCCAGACTCGGTGCGGTTGCTCGCGTGCAAGACGGCCATGGCCACGGAGTGCAAGGCATGGCTGACTGCCATGGGCGTCGCTTTCGGCGTCTTGCCCACTTGTCGGGCCAACACGAGCTCCAATTCCCGCTGCAAAGCATCGACCACGGCGTCGTAGCCGTGTTTGCCTTCCACCCGGTCGCCATTGATCACGACCTCATCGCGTCCAATGTCCTTGGCGTCTTGGAGAATTTCGGCTTCCGACAAGGTCCGTATGCGACTTGTCTTGGCTGCTTTGGCACTGTAGAGAGCCACGATCTGGTCCACGTAGCTGTGGGTGTCCCACTCCTCGTCCGCGCCACGCTCTTCCTTGAACCAATTTGTCGAGAGCACTAATGTTTGCGCTGTCAAACCAGCAAAAAGCTGCTCGAGCACGTCTTGAAACACCAACAGCTCGTCGGTCTCAGCACTCAACGCGTGATGAAGCATGCTCGTCATCTCTTCTACTTGACGGCGTTCAGTGGCCAGCAACGTCGTCGCCAAGAGCGCTCGATGTCCCCACTCGCCAGCCACTTGCTGCAGCTCCTCTTCCATCCGTTCAGCTGGTTCCTGAGGGGACTGACAAGTGCTCGGCCACTGGGCAACGCTGCCACGTGCAGCAACGACGTGCAGACGTGCGACCAGAGCGAGCGCCTCGAGCTTTCGCATCCGCTCCTCGAGCCTTTGTAGTACCGTCGGCAACGTCACCAGCGCGGACAGTAGCGTCTTTTCGCGGCAACACGACGCGTCGGACGCAGTCAAAGGCGTCGGACAGGCCACTGGAGCCAGTGTCGCCATCTCCTGTTCGAGATCGGACAGGGCAAACCCCCACTCGCCCACGTCCGATACAGGGGCCTCGGACAGTGGCGGAGACGTCAGATTCTTGGGCTCATCATCGTGGCAAGAAGCGGGGCTGACAGACCGTGGGGACGGCACAGTATGGTCGTCTTCCCACTCGTCCCATGCCTCACTGTTTGCTACCGTCATTGTTCAAGTCAATGCGGCCATTCCTAATGTAGTGTGTGTACACCAAATGCACCATCACAATATATTGTATACTGAAAAGCTACACTTTATTCGCGTCTTCTAATGGCCCAGATGGACACTCGGACGGATCTGCAACCGGCAACGCCCGTCTGGAAGCTGCCACGAGTTCCGCAACTGCAAGTCGATACTTTGCATTCGCTTCAATGGCATACGTCTTGACGGGCGCTTGAAGCGCTTCCCACGTCCGCATCAACTCGCCCGGCTTGCGTTGATAGCCATTGCTCACCGCCTCTGCTTGCCACTGCCGAATGAGCTCCGCCGGTCGCGCGGGATCGCGCGTAAAGCCAAGCTTGGCATCGGGACAAAATGTTGGCGCCACAGATTTCCGAAAGACATTGGTAAACTCGGGCAGCACGACGCCACTGGCTTTCGAACGGGACGCGATGGGGATGATCGTGTCTCGGGACGGTAAAGTTGGACAAGCAACCGCCTTTGTCACGAGCAACTCGGCTTCGTGCCAATCACCGTAGTTTCCTACCACTAAATCACCACCAAGCGCAGTGGCAACGTCCGTAGGCACAGAATCAACGGCGACTTTGGCCGATCTTCCTCGACTCGTGTCCATGAACGAGCGGGCGTCCGAGGGATTCATAGGTTGCACGACCTTCTGTTGTCGGCAACACGAGCAACATAAGCACACGCCCTGCCACAGAGCACGCACGAGGCGCCCAATAGTATTGCGGAGCACTGGCAGCAAAACGCGTGCCCAGACGGCGGACAAGAGAAGGCCCACCAGTACAAGCACAAACAATACAAACATGAGCATGACATTGACGTGCAACACTTTGACCACAAAGCCATGCTGGCCCAACGGATCAAATGCGGCAGCTTGGGCCATCAATTGATTGTACATGTCTTGCGTCGTGGTACTGCCATCCGCACTGAGGCCAAAGAGGCGAAAGACCCAACTCAAGTGCAATGTCGGGGCCTGCAGCAGGTCCGTGTTGCCATACATCCAACACGAAAAAGCCAAATGCGCGACGAGGGCCCACGGAAGGAGCCCCAAGATTGTTTCGCCCAACGCTTCGTCGTATGCCGTCTTTACACTATACAGCTTGAGTAACGACAACTTGTCAATCCAGTACGTTGCGCCACAGGCTAAAGTTGCGATAAAGAGCAACACCGGCGACCCGCCACAAAACACTAAAGTCACAAACACCGAATTGAGGACCGTGGGGTACCGGACCGCCAAGTCGAATTGCGGGCCGGCGTACAGTTGATCCATGCGCTCTTGCGTGCGTACACTTGGCCGCACGACCCAGCGTTTCAATGGACTCACGAGCCCCACTTGCACCAAGACCAGTGCCTGGGGCACGACGGCATTGATCAACATGGTCATGGTGATGCCCATCCCCACGGTCGGGTACCAATCGCGCTGGAAATCATTGTATTTCCCGCGAAACACGTCACTGACGACCGGGATCGTACGCACGCCAAGCGCCGCGTTCACAATCAAGACAATGATCGCCGTATTCAAAAACTGCGCGGCAAACATCTTGAGCGCCACGGCGGACGCTTTCGCGGATTCGCTCGAGTGGCGTTCAAACGACGCAAACCCGCGCAAAGTCGCTTTGAGCACCAGATTCACGAGCACCACGACAGCGGACGCCAGCACAATAAAGACATTCTTGGCAATGTAATCAGTGAGGAATCCGCGGCACGGGAGAAACGTCTGCCAGAGGGCATGCGGTCCGCGAAACACACCGTCCGCAGCAATGCTCGTCTGGACTTGGGCGGTACAGAGACAATAGAGGACGTGACTCGCCACGTACGTTTCACACGCTTGGCCCGTGGCGGTCCGGACCGCGTCGTTGAAACACGCCAAGGTATTGCACTTGGTACTCGATTTCTCAGACACGCACGGATCGGTACACCGATGCAATTCAGAAAGGGACGTCGACGGGTTGTGCACACTGATATTGTTGACAATGCCGTTCGCGTACGCCACGTGGTAGCGGACGTCCCCTTCGTCCCCTCGTGCACACGTGGCATTGGGCGTCCACTCCAGCTCCCACGTCACGCCTTTGACCTGGAGAAAATCCGGACTTGCGTAATAGAGCTCGGGCAACTTTGCTTGACACAGTCCTGCAGGCGGAGCTTTGTCTTTAAACGTCTGCTGGGCCGATTGAGCGGCCGAGATGATCACGCCCGAGAGGAGCAAGAGCAATCCCGTGACGGCCGTGGTCAACGTCCGCCGCAGTCGCCGCGACTGGGGCGGCACTTCGAGGTTTTCCCAAAGGATATTCGACGGCTCGGGGGCCGCTCGGACGAGTAATGGGTATTGCCCCGAGCGAAAACGCAAGCCTTTCGGTTGAAACGTGCGGTAAAACCATTGCGTGGACCGTCGATAGTCTTGGAGACACCGTCGACGGGATTCCAAATTGTTAAACACGACAAACGCGCACTCACACGCCGTCAAATCCAACGCTTTCGTCGCGACGTCTTTGGTCGCTTTTTCGGTTTCAGGATCCGCGCGTTTGAAAGCTTTTAAATGACTGGTTTTTTTCGCCATGGCGGCTAGCAAGTGGATCAATTTTGTTGTCGTCACCTGTAACAACAACTCATCGGCCTTTGGAAACGTCGACTTGGGTCGTTTCGCCTTCTTTTTCCCTGAAGGGGGAACCCACTTCGACAGTACCGCTTCGGCTTGTTCTTTCTCGAGTTTCAAGGTTGTCACCAGCGCTTGGGCTTCTGCAATCTTGCGGGTAAGCACTTCCATGGCCAAGAACGTGCGCAACAATCCACCCGTGGGGTGAGCAATGCTCACTTCGGCAATCCAAGTACCAAGGTACATGTCGTGCGCGTCGTGCGTGGTCCCCTTTAAAGTGGACCTCTCCATTGCTTGTCCCGACTTGATTCGAAGTGGTGGACCAGCGGACGTCGGGCGGACGTCGGGCGGGCGCCACAAATGTTCCAAATCGCGCACAACGTGGCAATTGCGTGCTTTTTTGGCCACGGAAGGCTTGACACGGCGTGGCCGTCGTCCCCAGCAACAATTCAACCATAACGGGTACATCATTTCGTCGCGCGTGGGGTCGTAGCGATTAAAATGCTCGAGGATCTCGTGCGCCGTCGCATCGGGGGGCAACCCACGCACGTAGATTGCGTACTTGGCCGGCGTCAAGTGTTCGTTCTGATGCGCGTCGATGGCGCGTCGGGCCCGACGACGAAAGAGCAAGTAGACGAGGAGAAACACGAGCGAGTAGATGGCATCGCTGGCCGTGACGATCCACGCGACGGTCGCGGGGTCGGACGTGAACGGCGTGTCGACTTGCGTGCCCGTGCAATCGATGGTCCCCAAGGGGAGACACTGGGTCGGATCCGACGCCAAGTCGGGGTTCACGCCTTGGTTCCCCAAGGAAGCGTACGCGAGTTGGAGTGGATCCACCATCTTGGGCGTCACGCCGTGGCCATAGTAATTGACGACAATCACGGGCAAAGCCACAAGGCCCATGATGAAAAAGGCCCAACTGAGGTACTGCAGCAACAAAAAGTACAGCTCCATGCCAATGCCCAACGACGCAATGTCCGTCATGGTCGCGTCCACGACGGATTTCGTGCCTGCCGCCAGCCGGTCGAGCTTGGCACTCGCGGCCGCACGCTTGGCCATGGCTTTGTAATCTTTGCTACTCAACGACGCCACGCGCGTCGACGTGGCTTGCAAGCGTGTTACCTCGGCGCGACCGTCGCGGGCGTCAGTCTCATGCACCAACCCACACGTCGCAATCGATTCACTTGTATCCTCGAGTGGTACACTGGCCACGTCCGCTGCACCATCCGCCTCGCGCTTCGCCATCACACGTGAAGCCGCGGGCATACACTCCATCGAATCAAGTCGTTGAGAATCAATTGCAGCCCGCGGCGTCGCATTCAAAGTCGCAAAGGCATCTCCTCTTTCTTGCCCCATTCGAATCGACGTCATGAATCGTGGTTCCTCAATTTGAATCGCAGGCGGTGTCGCAACGCGTTCGATCTCGCCCAGCTCGGGATCCTCAGGCACGACAAGCGCAGGGAGGCCCTCCATTGCGTCTCACACGCTCGCGCCTTGGCGTTTCTCAACTTCCTTCCCTTCGGTTGTCCAACGGCAGGCAAGGCCAATTCTTTTTTAAGGCAGTTCGCGTGTCAATTCACCGCGATAACCGTCACGAGTCAACGCTCTTAACGCTAAATATAAAAAGGTACAACGCTTACTCATTGTTGCTGGGACAAGGGGTGGTACCTGGTGCCTTTGAAAAAGAGGCCGGATATCCCGAACGTCTGGAACGTTCGGGTACATGTGACCGTTTGCTGGAGTGACATTGCGGGGCATGTACCATTGTTTCGGTAAAAACATGAAGCTATTTATTCATTCCCAGCTCCTTCTAGACTGTCTCGATGCCTTGACAAGAAACGCAAAGCGCCCTTGTCTCAAGAGAGCATTCACTCTTTCGTCCGTCTAGCACGTGCTTGCTTCAGTGTTTCATTCCATTCTTCACCATGTTATGGGCCCTCTTGTGCATCAGTGTCTTGGCCTTGTCGGCCGTCGCCACGGCCTTGCTCGTGTACAAATTGTGTCGAGATTGCGACGTCCGGGCTTCGACGGTTCAATGGCTCTTTGTCATGTTTTACCTCCTTCAAAGTGTCGGGGCCACCACGCGATTGATTTACTTTATTTGGCTCACCATTTATGCCGAGGAAACTATCGTTAAACACGATGGGTTGGATGGACCGGGTTTAATTGGTACGGAACTCTATCGACTTGGTACAAGTGCCGTGTTGAATTTAGGTACCCGTCAAAATGGGTGGATCACGGCCACGATCATTGTCGGGGATACGGCGCTCTTTGGCATCACCGTTTGGTTGTTTCTCTTGGTCTTTGAAATCTCCAAGCTCGTGGCGCTCTCGATGGACCGTGGGGACCACTACGAACGGGCCAAGATCCACCTCTATGCATGGAGTGGTTATGCCCTGATTCTCCTCTTTCTCCTCGTTGAAATTACCCTTGCAATCTTATATGCGGGGTACTCGACGGCCGCGTACCTCCTTTTACTAAGTATCTACGTATTCCAGACCATAGGTTTGGGGTACATGGTGGGGACGGTAATTTATCTCAAAGTAACCGGACGGGATTACGAAAGTGTCCACGGACGCTTTGTGACGTCGCCCCTCTACCGTCGGCTCAAGTGTATCATGTTGGTCTACGCCGTGCTCGTGTTGCAATTCTACTTGACGTCAATTGTCATGTATGCCACGCCCGACCACGTCACGCGCCTCTCGAGCTACGCCAGTGTGAGTTTTGTCGTCTATTACATGCGTGGCTTGGTCCTCTCGGTCGTCACGGGGTGTAGCCAAGTCTGTGTACTGCGGTACCTGCGCACTTGTGTCCCCGACGACGTCTACGCGACGTTTCTACACGATCGAAACGCCTCGATCCTGGCCATTGGGGCCGACTTGCCCTATAGTCATCCTGTCTTTGTCTATACGGACATTGAAGCGTCCAGTGCGCTCTGGGCCTGGGAAGACGGGCACCTCATGCAAGAAGCGACACGCATTCACGACGATATTTTACGGGGGTTACTCGCCCCGTCGCATGGGTACGAAATCACAACCGCCGGCGATTCGTTTCAATTGGCTTTTCATTCGATTTCAGAGGCAATCGAGTATTGTTTGAGTGCCCAACTCGCGTTGCTGCGGGCCAAGTGGCCCAAGCAACTCCATGGCTTGATCCCTGCCACGACCAAAGTACGGCTCGGGACGAAAATGCTGTTTCGGGGCTTGCGTGTGCGCATGGGCATTCACGACGCCGTGAGCTCGGAAGGATCGTTGGTGCGCGATGTGCACGTGGTGACGAAAAAATTAATTTATACGGGTGCGTCCGAGGTCATTGCCAAGGAAGTGGGCGATCTTGGGGCCGGCGGCCAGATTCTCGTCACGCAACGCATTGCCGAGTGGCTGGGAGCGCATGCGAATCACCTGGCGATTCCATGTATTGTGCAACCCGTCTGCAAGTACACGATCGCGCGATTGCCGACGACGCTCCAAGTGTTTCAAGTCGCCCCCAAGGCCCTGGCTGCGAGGTGTGGGAGCTTTTGTGTACCACGGCGCAAGCGGGATAGTGAAAAGGAAGCGAGTTGTTTTGACGGGGAGAAGCACGTGGACGAAGCGTACGTGCTAGTTCAAACGCCGCGTGGAGGCCGCGATGGAGTGTATGATAGTTCCGAGGAGGTCTAGTAGTGAAACATATAAGTTATTGAAAGGAATCTTTGGTTAGTCGAGAAGCACGCTGGAATTACAATCTTCAAATGCCTCGTACTATCGAACGAGGATCAAAGACCTCATTGACGCTTCCGTTAAGCAAAGTGCTTTGGTAGCTTTGCTGTACTCGACAATAATCTACGCCGTAGTCGTTGAATCCAATCTTTTATGAGGATGAAGCAGTATGTTCATTCATGCGAGACGGATTGAGTAGTCTTGCTTGGGCCCGGAAAGGGTTGCACCATTTGGATGCACAAGTGTCCGACTCGGTCAGTATATGTCTGGAGCAACTATATCTGAGAAGGATGAGTCGGTGACGCTGATTCTTAAGTGTAATGTCTTGCCCGAACCGAAGCTATTCACGGTGGGCGTGAAGTTTTTAAAGGAGACGTGATAAAAGTCTCTGTTTTAAGTCAGAGAGATCAAATTGGAGCATTTTTGCAGACAAAGCAACAAGAGGTGGCTCTGGTCGTCTTAAAGTTGGGTGAGAGAACTTGCGAACAATCACTCACATGAAGTTTCTCAGGCGAGGTGGCTACCCCACCATGAGCTAGGACGTCACTTGACGCTATTTTTGCAGCTCAACCACGAGTACTTCAACCTGTCTTGTATCCAACCAAGAGAAATTTTTTTGATAAACCCGGTCCAGAACTTGTAATTTTTGCTGGCTGGGACGACCAACCACCCTCTCCAGATGAGGTTGCAGTCACCGTCTTTATGGATGGAATTGCACACAGAAGGGGACTGGAGTGCGGTGTCTTGTATGTGCTCAATTTCATTGGGATCTCTGTAAACACATAGGCAAAGAAAACCGAGTATGAAATTCAGATAGAAGAAGGCTCGTAGATTCAAGTCCCATCGAGGCTTTCACCTCTCATGGATCTAAGCAATGCTGACGATATGGAGGTGGACCTCCGAGCTGCGGGGCAGCGTATGGCCTGCGTCGATACTTTAGTTGTGGTATTGTCCGTCATTTGCGACTAAAACTGCGCACCAAGGCTCACTCAACCAAGTCTTATAGCCAAGCAATTTTCCGGAAAGCAATGAAAAGCAGCAACACTCAATATGCGCTAAGTTATGTCGAGTCTTAAACAGAATAGATTGCTAACAGGATTTATCCCCTCAAAAGTGCCACGAGTTGCTTTTGCAAGTTTGTTTACAGCTGGAGGCAGCGGTGAAGTGCTTAAGCAATCAATACTTGTCCTCGTGAACTTGGTACCCCTTCACTGTCAAATGAGATTTATCCATATGCTAAACTCTGCAAGCACACCAATGTAGCCTCATCACTGTTTGCTTAGCAAAAGCAATCAAAGTTACTTTACCTAAGATCCCAGTAGATGTATTTGCGATTTATTTTCAATTTTATAGCGTTTGAAGCTGTTTGGTTAAGGACCTGAATGCGAGATATGACCTCATCCTGGGTATGATATGGCTGTAGCGCCACAAAGCCTGGGTGAGATGAAGTTCGAATACATTCTCTTTGCTCCTAGCAGAGCGTTGTTGAG
This sequence comes from Plasmopara muralis, assembly GCA_003676415.1. Lineage (NCBI taxonomy): Eukaryota > Oomycota > Peronosporomycetes > Peronosporales > Peronosporaceae > Plasmopara > Plasmopara muralis. The sequence goes on along the minus strand of RCHQ01000173.1, from coordinate 102,999 downwards.
TCATAAACCATCATTGCTAGAAAGGTGAAACACTATTAATGCGGAAACTGGACCGAGTTGGTCAATGTTTTGGGCTCTGCATTCTCAGAGATAGACCTCGCTGGTGTCGAGAACAAGAGTCCGGAACGTGTAGTGACGCAAAAACACTTAAAAGTCTTGTCAGAAGCGGCATTAATTGCAGCCCGTGCTGACATATTTTGGCTTTAAGAAAATGCAGAACGAACGAGGTCCTATTGCTGCGCGTGAAGTGACACGAAGCTCATAGAGGGCAGCATTCGCTACATCCTGGAGATGAAGTGGTTGACACTAAGCAAAGAATGAATGGGCGAGGACAAACCTTTATGCGTGAGAGGGCACGCTCTTCACTAATTTGTGTTTGTAGAAGACAGCACTCGCTGCATGCTGCAGATGGCGACGCTGGCTTTTAGCTGAGACATCAGGTCATGGCACATGGAGTGACAAATAAGCCACTAAGCAACGCCCTTGAAGAACAGCGAGTGATGCATACAGTGCAAGAAATGGGCCGAAGCACTAAGGGTGCGACCCTGACGATGCACGTGGAGTCCACCAAGCAACGATCGTTACGAGCTGCATTTGCTGTATACTCGACGTGACATATTTAAGCAGAGGTCGTTCGTATCTGGGGCTCTGCTTATCCGATGCACGTGGGGTGGCACTTGTTCCGTTGAGAACTGGTGAGCGGTACGACCCACTGGACGCTAGTGCAGACGTCTACACTAAGAGTCTCATAAAACATGTCGATCTTGCCGGGGCAGAGTCGGGAACTTGTGGCGCTAGAAGAGTGTATAGGGGGACGGAAGGAGGACACTTAGGTAAACGACGGTAGAGCTAGGCTGTATGACCTTTGAAAGGGGCATACCAGTACGGTCAAAGCTAAGATCAGCCCGAAACCTCTTCCGTCCGTGTTGCTATACTTGAGCTATATTGCAGAGCTTGAAAAGACTTGTTAGCTGACAGCATACTCAAAATTGTGGGTATTCGACCTGAAAATGGGATCAACTTGTCACCACTGCTGACTTAAGTCGTCTCAATGGACGTTGGAAAGGCACTTAGTGCACAGTGGATCTTCGAATATAAGTAATCTAATTTTTTTGGGTAAAGAATAATAGAAGTTGATGTCACGAGATTCGTCTTCACGTACGTGATAGAGTTGACTTCGTTTCTTGAATCAAACACTGCACGACATTACATTTCCCTCTACCAAAAACAGTGTTGTATCATTGACGCTTTTTTGTACAAGATGCGAGGTGGAGGTGGATAGTAAAAGTACGCCCTCCTTCTTCATGCCGACATACGACCAGTTTGTGCCGGTGGCACAATTGGCTGTAACAAAATCCCGTTTGAGACTACCGAGAAGAGTGTAATTCGCACTATTATAGCGGTAGTTGTCGTTCATTGCGCGTTTGGTAAGCAAAAAATCAGACCTCTGGAACAGCTGCTGGCATCTGATGTGCGAGCTGTAGTTGTGGTCGGCTTGCATCCTGTGCAAAAGATCTCAGCTCAATGTTAGTAGATATCTTCGATGCTCAGCATCAGTATTATAGCAGGCTTTCGTTGCAGTCGCAAATGCAGACTTGGGCTCTTTAACGGTCCAGAGTTAAATTGGTACACATTTAGCGCTAGTTAGTAATTGTAGAAAATTTATTCCATACGGGTCTTTTCCGAAGCTTACATAGAGTTCCGTTCACATTTATATGCATAGAACTTACATTCCATCTTAGTTATAAGACTAGAGGTCAATCTAGAAGTCAGGCAGATAGCGATCTGCTACTTGCATTGGCTCTACCAATGGAGCAAAGGTTAAATACTTGAACTCACGCTCTCTTTCAGCAACCAGCTGCGACTCCGCTGAGTACTTTTATTCGACCAAAGCTGATCCGTAGAAAAGCGATCGAGTCTGTACGACCAAAGGCACTTTCTAGGCCTTGAAAACGCGTTAGCATCAACAAAGGTGTATTTGCCTAAAAAGGTAAAAATTGTAATGCTGCTTTGTTTACCGAAGAGGCAAGTTTTATTTTTGATATAAAACGGTAGTGGAACATTCTGTATGTTAATAAAGATATATTGTGAAATATGTTGAAAATATCAGAAAAGAAAATGCTGGCATTAGTAACAAAAAATAACGAATTTAAATCGTTATCACCGAAAATTCAAGGGTTTCTATGTTAAATTGCATTGCGTAGAGTGAAACGGCCCCTAAGAAAGATTTGACGAAAGCAAATTTTGGTGGGATAATTTTTAAATTAAATTTTAAGCCGCTATAGTATCGAGTGGATGCCGAAAGAAGAAGCTTTGGCTTGGCCTACGCCGCGATTTCAAAATGAACTCTAAAATATGTTCGAACTAGTCGAATACTTGCACATGTACAAATTGCTATTTAAGCGAGCAAAACCATTCTTCGATAATGACCTTAAGTGGTGCTGAAAATGTTAGCCTGAGAACGTTCTTTGTGAGGAGTAAGGAGCGCCCCTTATAGTTAGATTTTCTATTGTAGGATGAGGCGAAGCCATTTGGCTTCGTTGTGGCGTGTTATTGGTTGTGCGTCACTCCGACATGCATTAAATTCCACGTATCGACTTCGCGTCTAACAGGGTCGAATGTATCATCGTGATGTAATAACGGTTTTTCATCGATATAGCATTATTCAATATATAATTTTAGCTAATATGTCTCCGTCATGTATTACTCTAACTTAACGAAGACAATTATAGCTTAACTCGTCCCAAGAAATTGCAAGATGGATGTCACTCTTTTTGAGAACAACCTCCGCGTTGAAATACAAACGTGGCGACGAAATATACGCTTTTGCGCAGTTCAGACTATGAGTCGGCTCATATAAGCAGGGTTGAAAGCTCTATTGACGAAAAAATGCGCCAGGTTTACAATTTTACTTTCTTCACTAGCCTTCAATATAACTTTTAACCGCCGACATAGATTTTGAGTCGGGTGGTAAGTTTATTGACTATAAGATGTTTATTTGTCTATTATTAACAAGTTAATTTGGCAGATTTATCCCGAGTCGTTGTTCTTAAGGACAAAAATCTGTGGTACGATATGCTATTAGGCTCCGATCGGCGGTCATCTAGGCCAAGTAAGAAGTAGTTTATCAGTCTTCACAGTATACGGGTGGTCCCAGATGTACAATTGGGTGGCCAAACTATTAAAAAATCTCCAATACTCTTTCGAAGGGTCTATTTTGCGGCTCACACGCTGATTTTCCTACAAAGTATGCCGATACTGGCGGGCTTTATGCTAAACGTTCATAAGCCTCGACTTTGCGTAGTCTTGTCGAAAATTGAAGGCAACACGAGCATAATGTTGCTTGATTAAGATGGCACTCTTGGCATATGTACAGCGAATATGACGGAGGAGCTAATGACAAGGTATCGGTATTTGAATACATTGGTCCATGGGGTACAATAGTGTCGAAAAGGGGCCGGTAATATACCGCTTAAAACTTTAGTGTTCAGCAGACGAACATCACAAAGATAGTCAGTCTGCGGTTACTCGAAAAAAATGCGCAGTATGTGCGCGGAGAGCTACATTCATTGACCGAGGCCATTTATGGTTGATTTCGCACTAAATGATGCTGCTCACGCATCTACAGGCTACACATTCCTTGTATTTCGTAAAGTTAAGACACCCGAGAGCACTGTCGTTTCTAGTTTCATTATTAAGGCTAAGACACTTAAAATTACCGTCGTTTGTAGCATCATCCTTTTTTGGTGAGTAATTGACTCTGAATCGCAAGTCATTAGTAGTCAAATTGTATTTGTACTTGTTGCGTTTGTTTCTGAGTTGATCTCAATATATAAAACTATATGTGAAACACTTTTTCATTGTGAATCAAATACATTTCGGTATGAACCATCAGCAAATTCGCTGACTTAAAGTTTTAGTGGGGAAGAAGCTCGGAAACCCATCCAGCTCAGGTCTTAAGAACAAAAACAACAGAGAAAGGGGTCCGATGCATCCTGCTGGGTGAGCAAAAGAGTTTAGCGGCAACCACAAAACACAGAACAACATGATCTATTTGAGGCCGGAATTTACGAACAGCATGAAGCAGCACCTCTTACGGTATGAGCTGGCGTTTATCGTCGACGTGCGTTGATTAACCGTATGTGAGCAGTCATGCAAGCCCAACCCCTCTTTGGAGCGCTCCACATACGCTTAACCTCGTTGGTAAGACAAGTACAGATGGCCATATGGCGGCTGATAGTACCACTTGTCGACCAATCATTGCTTGAAGGGCCATGAAGCTAACGTGCTCAATATCTTGAAAACAGTGCGCTGTGACTGAACGGCTGAGCCTGTTTTTCGCAACAAACAAATTTGCCTTTCCGACGCAGGTCATATATTCACCCTGAGAATTGCTGAGTTGACCCAACTGTAAAGCTAATGGTGCATCTATTAAAGAGCCTCAACGATCTAGGGTCGCCTCAAAGCTCAAGCACGTACACCTGGTTACGCCAGGGGGTGTTGATTTTTATAGAAAAAACGTAAAGACAAGGCGAATGCAAGCTCTTCTGGTATTTTTTCACCGCCAAAACTAGCTACATTTTAGAACGCAAAAGGACTATTTTTAACTCCAGCAAGATTGCCTGAGTGCTGTTGTAATCCGGGACCAGATGCGACGTGTTCATGGAAGTATACGCGAGCTACAGGCTGCACTTTAATTGATGGTAAAAATGACCCTAAATCGCGTTTGATGTTTTAGGTCTACGCATTAACCTCCCCCGTTTTTTACTGAAGTTAAGACATTCCTGAGGTACTTCAACTTGTTCTGCTTCTCACGATCGTAAAAATAATTTAAAGATTTGCTGCAGGACCGAAACATCCTGAAGGCTTACGCAATCTCGCAATAGATATCCAATTGATGCGCGTTGGCAACGTTACCAAATGGTGAGCATAAAACGCCTTTAGTTTCAATTACCAAGCGGAAACCTTAAGAGCATCCAATGCGGTACTAAAGGTATGCGCACAGTCGTCGATAGGTCGCGCTAGAACAATAGCTGACTTTTATATAAAGCCCGTATCATAAAACCTCGTATGAAGTGTACTTCGGAATGCCATTGCGGTGTGCGAAGAAGATAAGCGCACTTCATGGTGCTATGGTCTGCATCGTTGGATACCACTTTCATTCTCATCATCAATGGGCTCGCTGTCCAGAGAGCGAGTGGGCTTCCCTCGCAACGTCGGCTTCGATTAGTACTGAGGGTGGGCGAGCTGGTAGCCCATCGAGTTGGTCACCCGCCACCCTTGCAATACACTGTGTACGGCTGTTGACTATGACTTTACCCATTTATTGGTCCAAAATACTGGTGACATTGTCAAAGAGAGATTCGAAAAATCGCGGTGGACTTCTGTGTTTTGACGGGTGGAAATTATTGCGTGGCTGGTGATTGCGAAGACAGCTGTGATATCATATCAAGGTGATAAGGCTAATTTGGCATCATTGTCACAGAAATTAATCTCCTTCGCGACCGCAATGGGTGATATTCCACGCGAGTATTTGCCGCAGGCTCTTGACGCTCCAATATATCTTCATCATCCAGCAATTAAAATGTTTGTGGGCCATCGAGCGAAGGCGAAGGCAAGTGGTGTGCACGCGCTCCCGAGCTAGTCGTTTCTCCACAGTCTTCTTTGGTGGGTCAACTACGATCCACTCGCCATCCAAAGCGCAACCGTTGAAGTATGCGCACGGGTGCAAAGGTCGTCTTTGGTGCAGGCGCAAATACCGTCTTTGGTGCAGGTGGACTCTTGAGTACAGAAGCAATAATCTTGATGGCTTGGTATCTTCTTGATCAGACTGACTGGTAGTCTTTTCCGCTCACCATGGTGACTGAACAGATTTTGATCCCTTGCATTCAAAGCTGACTTCTTGTTAGCTATACTGCAACGGTGGCTCTTGGTGCCCGTCAGCATATGTACCGTGTGTATATAAGCATATATACAAAAAAAATGAAGTCTCCGTTGTTAGAAGAAGAGGCAAGGTCAACCCTATAATAAAAAATCTTTCATTTCACACTTGAATTTCTAAGGTGAATTGTCGTATCGCACATCTTTCTGCTAACCCTTCTTATGCAAGGTACCCCCGAAATTATTACGATGCAAATTATGCCTTGTTAGGCTTCCCAATTTTTGTATAATACATTGCCTAATGCTTTGACGCGTACACCTATAATTTGAAATATGGGTATTCGCTGACTTATGTAGTCGTATATATATTATTTCTCCATTCCTATAAAATTTCTTCATGGCTTCTCGTTATATTAACTGCTTCAGGTTTACTCACTTGGCCTCGGCCATTGTGTAAAAGCCTTGCGCATACTTTTTACCGAAATCAGCGGCAGACGTCGGTTTGTGCTTCAAAGCTTTGCGTGGGCTCTCGTCAAGCTCCTACCACCTCATAGTATAATCAACTATACTAGATAAATTTAAGTTTTGTGTCTTACCTGGAAAATGGCTTTAATGTCACCATCGAATTTGTTGTACAACGCCTCGAGCTTTTCAGCCACGCGCGAGTCATGCTCAAGTGAATCGGAATGCTCTCGAGTCCCTCTAGTCGCATGCAATTCCTTGCTTGCTTTGCTAAGCTCTATCTCGGAGAAAGCCGTACCTCTCTTGGCCTCCATAGCTTTGAAAATGCAATGAAGGGACGCTGAAGTCTAATTATACAGTAATTACCACAAGATTTAGGTTTAATTGCAATAATAAGTATGATAAAATTCAATCGATTGTGCATAAATATTGCCTTGTGATTAATGAGGTCTTTCATCTCCATCTATTGTCTTTCCAGCCATGCCCTCGTCCTCGATATCCCTTATTTCTTCTTTCTCCAACTCCTTTGGATTAGAGAACGACCCTGCCCCCTCCTCATCTTGCTCCGATCCAGACTCATAAAAAGCGGCTAGCTGGTCCGGATCGGCAGTGACAATTAAGTCGACATCATCCAGTGTCACTTGCTCTTCCTCATCCTTCACGCTCGTTGACTTCGTATCAGCTGCGCTCTCGTCATAATTCATCACTTTTTGATACGCCTGGAGGTCGTCTATAAAAGCATCATAAAGCCTCTGACGTTTGAGCTCCAGTACCTTGCGCTTGCGTCCCTCAGACTCTTGAGCAATTTGCATTTCAAATTTCTCGAGCTCGTGCTGTTGCTTGGCTGCAAACTCAGCATTTTGGCGGGCTGCGCTCTCTTCACAGCGTTGAACCAGCAGCATTTCCACCTCGTCGGCTTCCTCGGCCAATTGAAGTACCAAAGTCCGGACACCTTCAAGATGTTCACGTACTTTGGATATAAGATGAAAATTCTGAGCCAGAAAGTGTTCACTGGCGGCTTGTGCCTGCAGCGTAGCGCGCGCCTCGCTCAAGGCACTGTCGAGTTCTTTGCCACTTTCGCAAGAAAAAAGAAACAATCGTCAGTCACTCTCGATTGTGCATGATGATAGCCTTCAATTACCTAAGCATGAGTTTCTGGTGGTTCACCACAGTTTGTGCCTGTATTTCTTGCTGGATACGAAGAAACGTCTGACCTTCATTGCGACTAGATCCTTCGTAATTTTCTGGTAGATCAGGGGCACTGCTTCCAGACGATACTTCGGTAGTGGGAGTACTTGTGTCAGAGATGAAAGGGGGTGAGCGAATGCTTGCGGCCGATAACTCCCGTTCTACCACTGATGATAGTTCGCGCGACTTGGCCACGACGTACTGGAACCCGAGCATTGGAATTGCTCGAAGGATGTCACTCAAATGGAGTGACATGTTACTTTTCTCTTTTTCCAGGTATATAGATTTAATATAGTATTTGGGCCGTCCGAAAACCATCAAAATAATGAATCAAGGCACACAGCTGAGCCCACGCGTGCTTGCTGAGCCCATGTGTGTTAAGATGATTAGCACGATGTGCAGTGGCATGCACTTGTGATATACTCTACATGGCAAATTTAGCGGCTCAATAGTATATCACCTTTGTTTACAATTATTGTAATGGTGTATCATACTATATCATCATAGTTACAATACTACTATAATACCGTATAGTTGCCGCACGCATCATTAGCTTGGTTTCATCATGTCCGCTCTTCAGGCACTTATCACCGTTGTCATAGTTCATGGGTACGCTGCGGGCGTGCCGCCACAAATGCTGCCCTTCAAACCCGGCAAAATTTTGCTTTTAATTGCACACTTCGTAGTAATTTGGCTCTACAAAACATAATTGTATGTTGAGCTTTTTGCTTTCAAACTTAATTCACACTCGATCACATGCAATTACAACTATCCTCATAATCGTGGGCCCATCTACATACGGTACTGTTAAAAGTGTTGACCGGTAGCCAAATCTGTCGAAGGATCCTCTACAATATAGTCCAGCTTCAAGTCAGAGTGACTGGTGCTCTAAACTCTTGCTCTCTACTCGTCCCTCTTGCTCTCTACTCGTCCATTACCTAACACGTACATGGACGCCCAAACTTGAAGCTCTTTTACTTTACACCACTCAATTGCGTTATCAGCACATGGTAGCAGAGACCATTGGCATCCCCTCAGGGAAAAAAATATCCCAGCTGTTGTCCGAAACTTTATATAGCGTTCGAAAATTCAACGTGCAAATTTGAATGCATGTAAAGCCGCGGCCTCGACCTTCTCATCTCAAAGCTCCAAGTCCCCCTAAACATTTCCCATCAGGGATCAAAATGGTCCAACAGATGTATAAACCTAAAGCTGTTCATCTTGTCGGGACTGCGTTGCAAACTGTGCTGTCAAAACAGCTAGCACATTCAGCAATAGACTATCGGTATAAATACTGACCTGCGCATGCTCACACGCGGTCTTCTCTCTCTACCATCTTAACATCCGCAGTCGGCATTTATTTATCGGCGGGCGATGGTTATGACATGGGTTTACATGGGTCTAATGTCAGTGTTACTTTCGAACATTGCGTCGTTGCTCATTGCGTTTAAGTTGTATCGTGACTGGAACTTTCGCGTCTCGAGCGTTCGATGGTTATTCCTCACATTATTTGTCTACCTATGGCTCTACACACTTGGACGTGCCGGTTTTTATCTCTGGGTCGTCCTGCTACCAATCGAGGAGATTGTCGACGGCTACAACGTCGTACCCTACACAGGCAAGCAACTAGACCAACTAGGTATATACACCACGACGCACCTCAAAGCTTCCCATAAAGTCTTTCCAACTGCGCTTTTGTGTTATTGCGACGTCATGCACTTTGCCGTCGCCTTGTGGGTATTTCCACTCACGTACGAACTTTCCAAAATTGCAGCAAAAGCGATGGACCGAGGCGCCACAAGAGAACAGGCCAAAATCCGCATGTATGTCCTTGTGGGTCATGGCTTCATTGGATCTTTTCTGACGGCAGTGGTTCTCTTAAGTGTGCTTGAAGGCGGGTACTTTGGCCAGACCTATCGACTCACGCTGTGCATCTACATTCTACAGATCATTACAATTATGTATATGGGTGTCGTGTTGTTTACTCTCAAGTGCAAAGGTCGCAACGACAAGACAATTATTGGCCATTTCAAGACCTCACCCATCTACAAGCGACTCAAATGGCTAATGATTGCGTACGCACTGTTTGCCTCTCAATACGCAGCCACGTCATTGTTTACGTATGTCTACACTCCCCGCGATGACGCCATCTTGAGCTACATTGGCCTTAGTCATGTCATGTACAATGCGACTGGTTTGGCCCTAGCGCTTTGTACAGGCTGCAGCCAATCGTGTAGCTTACGAGTTTGTGGCTGTTGCATTCCCGACGATGTGCTTGTCCAGCTCGTAGTCGAGTCGAATTTTGACGAAATTCCTTACATGTACAACCGTGACGTGACTGTGGATCCCCCCATTATAAATCCAGTTTTTGTAGTCACTGATATCGAATCGTCATGTGCCTTATGGGGTATCGAAGACGGTAAGGTCATGCAACGAGCCTCTCAGGTGCACGATGATATTCTGCGTTCATTATTGACATCCTATCGAGGGTACGAAATCACGACGGCGGGCGATTCTTTTCAGCTAGCTTTTCATACAATTCGTGAAGCCGTCTCTTACTGTCTTGAGGTCCAGGTCAAGTTGCTGGCTGCTGACTGGCCAAAGGAATTACACAGTCTCGTATCAGCAACTAAGAAGCGACGAGCAGGCCATCGAGTTATTTTCCAAGGACTGCGTGTACGAATGGGAGTCCACGATGCCATGGGCTCGGACGGGTATCTCCACCACAGTACTCATGCAGTGACCAAAAAAAGAGTCTATACGGGGGCATCAGAGGTCATTGCTAGTGAGGTGAGTGACATTGCGGCTGGCGGCCAGATCTTGATTACGCGACGAATTGCCGACTGGTTAATGACCAATAAAGACGCTCTAACCATGGAATTCTCGGTCGATTATTTATGCGCGTATGTAGTTCCCCAGGTCAACATGCCTGTAGCTGTTTACGAGGTCTTGCCCAAACAACTTGCACGACGAAGGAGTATCTTCGCGTACGACCAGAACAGCCGCATCCCGCACAACGTAGATCAGTCCGCCTCAGGCTCTACCGTGGAAGAGAGCGGGTACGCAACGCCGTTGGGCTCACCTACTTAATTTACAAGATGGTTTTTGTAATCACGAGTATGCTTTGCGTTTGCTATATAAATCAGTATTGCTCGGGCGTAAGCTTTAGATCCATATTGCACACTATAGATCACGGAAAAAATAAATACGACAGGATGAAAGTGTTTCCTGAAATCACAAAAAGTACCAAATTTGACTCTAACTTTACGAAATACATGCACCCTAAATGTGGACATCCGGTTTTCGCTTCAGCTGGGCGCGCAGGCCGAGCGAAAAGCACCCGCGTTCCACCATTTGGTGCGGCGGCACGAACGATGCAGACAATGGCGCTACGGCTGCATCCTCTTCAAACTCATTTAAAATGCCAAGTCGACGCTGTCGTAAATCCACCCGTCGCTTAATCTTGGGCGGGCGTTTTTCCCTAATTACGTTCCTACAAGGTGTGGAGTTGCTGCCTTCGTCCACCTCCATTTTAAATATATCGTCGTCGTCTTCTACGTTTGTCAATCCTTCAAACTCAACATCCTCGCAACTCTCGGCGATACTTTCAGCTTTTGAAAATAACCTCGACATCCAACGACGACCGTCATTCCTCTTTATCCCCGCAAGCTTGTTGCAATTGCGCTTGTCACATTCGAGCGGCCAGCAGCCGTTACCAAGCATTACAGACGGCTCCTCCCACGAAAACAGCTGCATTAAAGGCTGTGTCGGGTTGTTTGCCTCCTGAAAATGAACGCTTCTCCGAGACTTCGCGTCTCTTTCGAGCAATCTATCACCATGATACGGGATTGTCGTCGGCGATTCTGTGGGAATCTTGATTGGCGAAGACATGCGGTCCCCTGTCTTGTGTTCGCTTTTGGGTGCCAGACTTCGCGGTCGCAGCCGGTGCGAGCGCAGTCCAAACACACACGAAGACGTTCTGTCTTCTGGAGCCATCGTGTTCCGCTTATCCGTGCATGATGGTCCAGGCCTGCTACTGTGCCAAGTGGACGATGACACTGAGACGACCGAATGTTCTCTGTCCTTGTTGCGACTCTCGAGCCGGTGAGTCGCCTCATCCGTCACCGATCGTCCGCTAGCTATCGCACGCTGACCACCGTCTTCACTTGACCCACACTGACTGCACGCTACGTCCGGCGCAAAAATGTTGAGTTTGCGAAGATAATTAGCCCTCCAGTTTTTGTTTTTATTGGCGTTAAGTGCCACCTGTTGGCTACTAGTGGCCACGGAAACATTCTGGGGCTGTCTGTGGCACATTGTCATTCAATTGCCTCACAATGTCAACTTTGCTCAAAATTGTCAACTTGCTCACTGTCCTTTTGCCGCAACGTTGACTAACAGCAGGCCGCTGTTGGCTAAAACGTCTGGTGTGTCTTTTTCTGAGACCTTTACGCTAAGCTTCACGATTGGTCAGTGGCTCCCTGTTTCAAGATTTGCGTGCCGGTGCGCGATCTTTCGCGGTCTGAGCGTGCAATGCGCCGTCAGTGCAGTGGTCAAGAAGTAGGCTGCCGTCCTGTCAATTAAGAAATGAGACTGGCAAAAGGTGCAGGCGAATCAAGTACAGTACGCTATTGTGAAATTTGCGAAAGTGAAGCCCAACTTATTATGAGAAAAACCAACCGATTCGTCTCGCACATGAAGGCGCGACCTTAACGGTTGTACGCAACCCAGCCCCGCCGAACTAGTGCTCTCTCGCACTGCAAATTTTGCGTGAGTCTTTGTAATGCAGGTGTTACAATGCGAGAGAGCACAAGGCTCTGACGTTGAATCTACCACAAGCTGGAGATTCTGATCACGTGAGCAATTATCACGTGGTATAGAATTTAACCTAAAAATGTGTTTAACCATGTGAAAAGTTGAGCATCCAACTTACAAATGTTGCGTGGAGGTTAGTTACAAATGTATGCACTAGCTCTGTCGGGTCACTGAACAAACTGCCGTACACGACATCGTTTCTTAGTTGAAATGGGATAGGAGAGATCCGACTTCTCATGGAATGAAAACTTGGAATGCTATTTTGTCAACACACTGCTAAATGTATTACGCAACACTTTTACAATTCGCATCGTTGAGATTTGCGAAAAGATATTTGAACGACAAGGTATAATCGGAGCAAATGGGAAGCACAGACGTGGCAAATGAGCGTCTTTGTAGCACTGACAGTTTTATACTGTACAATGATGATTTTTGATGAAAACAGCGCTGGCGTGCGGTGCTCTAGTTTGCCCGCTTGCCGCCCTTTCGCCAATTTGACGAAAACCGCTCGAGGTCCAGACAACTTTGGAAGCCACGTCTGCCCTTCTATTGCGGCAAAAACGGCAAGACAGCCACCGAAATTCAATTAGGATGTTTTCTAAGAATCGAATCTTCCGTAATCCTATTGGAATATTGATTCTAGAAATAAATTGTTTAAGGTTTAACAGCTTGGGTTGCAGCCTTAAGAGATAGACCGCTTACCCCGTCGACAAAGATCCGATATTTCAAATTGGTCTACAGTCATGCGAAAGCACACACACTGGGGTATGTAGTGCATAAACAGAGTTTGCTCATGCATCAGGCGTTCGTGGTACAAATGACTTTCGCAACCGTTACCCCCATACAAGTAATAGATAATAAGCGGAGGACTTTCTGCCAAACGACTCAACTGCAAGATGATGCAGTTATAAGAAATAACATGATAACATTTGTGATAAACTTCACACTTCCTAAAATTTGGCAACGAGTAGCATCACGGTTTGTTTTCTCAATTGACAGCTCAGACAAGCTTAAGCCAACGCTTCTGGCTCGTACCTTGCCACGCACCTTGTTTCGACTTTGCCTTGGTAGTCTCGTATAGCCCTTTCTATCGAGCAACAACACAATTTAAAATGTAGGGTGATGTTATTAAACACAAAGTTAATGACAGCGACAACTAGTGTATGGGCAACCGATGGTGTACTTTGGCAAGGATGATAATACTTCAGATAGATCAGCTCGGAAGAAAAAAAAGGACCTCTTTTCCGTTGATTTTAGACGAAGTTGCCGTGATGGATAACGTCAGCCTGATGCGTTTATTAAATCGTGCTGAAATGCTACCAAAAGTCCGCTATTAGCAGCACAAGCCAAGGCAGCAAAGAAAAATGGTGCATTGCTGTATAATGGTGGAGTGCGATATAATACATATATACTTGTGAAAATTGAAGCTGAATTCTGCAGTAAGTGGATGCGTATATATTTCAGGTCGTTGCAAAAAGAAGGGTACGACAGCTTATTTGTACCAGTTTGCATACGTTTAAATTTGCAATTAATTCGAGTGCACGTACACAAAGTACAATAGGATCTTGGGCATACCGTTGCCGAAGGTATCCAAGGTATTGTAGCCAGACGTGACGACGACCATGAAACCTTCTATAGTGAGTACCAAAGTGTTGCTAGTAGTATCAGCTACACAAGAGTGCTTTAAATGTTATGGTATAGTCTTACAGAGGGATAACAATAATTTGATAGCTGCAGTTAACAAAATTTCTCGAGATACTCAAAAGCATGTCATACTTGTACATGTCAAGGACAAGATATAAGTCCATGCAGTCAGAGTCCTGGTCTAAAGCTAACCCATTAGCTAGTTGGAGTGAAATCAACTGGTTTCCTTTGAATTCCCTTCAGTCAGCATTTTTTAATTGACCACAGATTCTTGACCTTTTCCGACGCGCAAATTTCTACCAAGAATTGAAACTTTTATGTTTAACCTCGCACATTTGCGCGTTGAGCTACTGCTTATTTTTCTCCTAAGGGCTGTGAAGCTTCAAACTGCATTTTTATGTTGTGTATCTGCCGCACACCCATCCTGAGGACTTGGTCTCACCCCATTTGCCCGACAAATCTGTTTGTCCACCGAAGTCTGAATCCAACTGATACAAACTAACGTGTGGTCTGTCCTGTACAAAAACGTTAGGCAAGTACATTGAACATTATTACGAAAATCGTATCTCGCGAACACTGACATTTATGGTTTTCATTCGTAAGGATAAGTAGAACGTATTGTCCACAAGATTGCGTGGTCTAGATAAACCACAAAAAATGTTTTCAAAATAATGCACACAAAACTAAAGCAGTGCATACTTCATGGCAAATACTTTTTTTTGCATGAAGGTAGCTCCGCCTGGAATATAGCGAGATAATTTGTACTTAGCCGTCTTCACGGGTTTTTAGCAACGCGCAACCGCTGACAAAGGATGACAAAAGCAGACAAAGGCACACAAATATTGCTAAACGGCTGCTATTCATTTGAGCCAGTGTCTACTGAAGTCTTTATGTCAAATAAGTCAATTTAACGATAACTTTCTAAGCACTACTTCACGTCCAGTTTCTAAGAACCAGGACAAATTCCTCGCATGATTAGCATAGCTAGCATTGTACACGCGCAGAGAACAAGCCAGTTTCGACCACATTTAAGCTTTTTTGGCTCATGATGTAAGCAAAATTGCAACGGCTGCAGCTGTCACGTGATCTACACGGATTCCATGACCACATACAAAAAAAAGCTGAGGCTTTTATTTCCTCTGACACATAGGCGCATTTTCGATGGCATGATATATATGGCTTCAACATTACTATTGGAGGCCTAGACGAGCCTCGAGAGCCAATTATTTATCTTCGAAGCGGCTACGAACAAGTGTTTCGTCAAAATATGTCCGGGAGAAAGCTCGTAGTGGTTGTATTGCCCGCTCCCAAAATATGCCACTAGGCATAATATCCGCCATAAGGTTTTACCTGACTCTCTTATTCGAGTTTGGTAGTAATTATCGATCGAATCTCGTCTTTTCATACAACATGCGGTCAAACATGTACGTTCGTTTTGAAAATAGGCGCTCAAACAAGTACCTATTTACAGTTCATTGACTATAGAATGATATGGTCGTTCTGAGCACAAAAAGTCGGTGACAAATCTAAAGTTTCCGATTCCAATCGTTGGCTTTGGCAAGATAGATATTAATGAGCTTCTATTTCACTCGTGGGCCATTTCAAATGAGTTTTTAAAGTTTGTGCTCTCTTGCGAGTCTAAAATGTAAAATGCTGATCAATGTATCCACATCTCCGACAGCGTAGTTCAATTACCAGGATTAGGATCCCAATGATATGTATTTGGTAGCACATCTGCTACGCCTTCAAGTTGAGTAAATTCAAAGCCATTGGTGCATCGCTTTCCTTCATAACAATATATATAAAAAATCATAATTGTAGTAATAATAGTCGGTTTTGTACCTATGATTTTAATCATCGTGATACTGTACATCATTTTTCTACTCGCATCCTCAAGGTATCATCCTACCTCTCCTTGTAAAATATATGCCTTCTAAATAATAGTCCATGATGTGTGTTTACTTTGAGTTGAAGGGCAGTAATTCACGCGCCTCTCGTTCTATAGTCATTTCCAACGCACATCTTGACTAGTAAAGACAAAAAGAAGGTATTCAGTGTGACCGCGTGGTTGTAAGATCAAGCGGCATTTCTACCACGAATTATGGTAATTATAGCCGTGCTGTTAATAGCGCCACAACATCGGTGTACTACGTGGGACTGCAATCTCAATTACGCGGGAGCTTCGACTCATTCGTGCTGATTTGCCACTCCCGTGGTGTGAGTTTCGATCAGGCCAGAGTCCAAAAGCTTGAGCACGTGATAATTATGTGCAGCCTACATTTACATCTCCACACCAGATGATACAACTCTACGACTCATGGCCTGAAAAGATTGCCCTCTCACTTGGTTTGACTATGGAAAAAAAGGCTTTGCCCGCGCTTTTGACCAACATGGTTATTGGTAGCCCCAAATCCCAAGAAGCACAGCTGCATATCACGCCGCTGCTTCGCGTCCGCGTCGTCCGTCCGTACGCCCACTTACCGTACGCCCAATCAGTACAAACCACGTCTTAACTTTTCACTCAGGCTCTCGCGTCCCTCTCCGTGTCATGTGGACGGCCCTTGCCGTCGCCTCCATGGCATTGTCGAGTTTATCGACCGGCATGACCATGGTGAGTCTCCGACGGAGCTGGGATCTTCACGTGTCCAGCGTTCGATGGCTCTTCTTTTTCTTTTTCCTTTACTTGTGGCTCTGGAGCAGCGCACGCGTCGTGTATCTCCTCTATGTCAGCATCAACCCGATCGCGTCCGACTATTCGTCGTCGGCTTCCAACGACGCTGACGTTACGTACGACCGCTACAGTAGCATGGGAATTTACACGGTCCTGCAGCTTAAAGAAACCCACGATGTCTTTGCCACGGTGATATTGTGCTTTGGCGACGCGGCTCTCTTTGGGGTCGCGCTCTGGATGTTTCCGCTTACGTTTGAATTAGCAAATATTGCCGCCAAGTCCATGGACCGAGGGGCCGAGAAAGAGCGAAAACAGATTCGATTGTACGCCTGGAGCGTTCATTCGTGCGTCTTGAGCTTTGCGCTGATTGAAATGGCAGTGGCTATTGTCTACGAGGGGTACACGCAGTATACGCAACGGTGTCTCTTGGGGGTCTACATTGTGCAAAGCATCAGTTTTCTCTACATGATTTGGCTCATTGTACGACTCAAGGTGGGCGGCCGAAAGTATGAAAATGTACAAGGACAGTTTGTCACGTCCCCCGTGTACCAACGCCTCAAGCGCATTGTCATTGTCTACGCGCTCTTTTCACTACAATTTCAACTGGCCTCTGCCGTCATGTACGCCTCCATGGATCACGAAGAAGACTTATTGGATTTAATCAGTGTCAGTTTACTCGTCTACCATCTCTTAGGGTTAGCTCTTGCAGTCACGACCATGTGCAGTCAAGCTTGCGTCCTCAACATGTGCCGCTCGTGTCTCCCCGACGACATTGAAGCTCAAGTCCAAAGTCGCTTCTTACAAGGAGGTGATCTCTTGTCGCCTCGCGATACACAAATCCTCATTGAATCAGCCGAGCCACCGCTTGTGAATCCCGTCTTTGTCTTTACCGACATTGAATCGTCCAGTGCCTTGTGGGCAACGGGTGACGGGCTCGTCATGCAGCGTGCGACTGAAATCCACGACAATATCCTTCGTTCGTCTCTAATGAAGTACCGAGGATACGAAATTACCACTGCAGGTGATGCCTTCCAACTCGCGTTCCACACAGTACGGGAAGCTGTAGAGTATTGCTTGGACGTCCAACTGCAGTTGCTCGTGGCCAATTGGCCCAAGGAACTCCATGGTATGTTGCCAGCCACGAGGAAACAACGTGCAGGTCATCGATTGATTTTTGGAGGCCTTCGGGTTCGTATGGGCATTCACGATGCGATCGAAGCCGATGGCGCTTTGATCTTGGACGTGCACGCCGTGACGGGGAAAATGATTTACACCGGAGCGTCCGAAGTCATTGCGAACGAAGTGGGCGATCTAGGCGATGGAGGGCAAATTCTCGTCACCAAACGGGTAGCCGACTGGCTCGTAATGTACGAAGATCTCGTGGCCATTGATTTTATTGTCGATCGAGTCGGCGAGTACTCGATCCCACAGATTAAAGCAAAATTAGAAGTCTACCAAGTGTTGCCAGAAGTGCTTGCAGGCCGTAAAAAGATGTTTTCGACCATTTTAAAGAAACGGCGGGCCACAACGACGTCATCGCTCTACTCGGTTGCCTCGAGCAACCGCTCGCGATTGTCGAGCAATGCGGGCCAACATCCGCTGCCTGAACAACGACGACGAATGTCTCGACCGCAATTAATGGTACCCCCCTCCGATCGTGTACCGGTACAAGGAGGCCTCAGTCGTTTTGGACGCGTCCAGCGATCGTTCTGGCGAATCGATCATGGCTCGTTCTACACGCGCGCAACCAGCATGTAAGTCGGGTATTAACTTAATTTAATAAAATTACACTCCGTTTTGTGCATACCAGTCTTAATTCCACACACCAAGTCATCTTTAAGACTTTATTTAATTGAGATGCTGCAGTACTGACGTCTTACTTGTCGCTTAATTTTCGTTCGATTCGCTAAGTCGGCTGCGACAGTGCGGAAAGCATCCGTCTTGCAGCACCAAAAGAGAACATGATAAACACTCTGACAATCCCACTGTCTTTGTCACTTCGTTCTGGGGGCCACAGAGATGGAGCGTAAGAAGGCGGTGGAGTTGTGGTTGACGCATGAGGCACTTGACCCGTTGCAAGCAAGTGACTGCTCCTGGATGCGATAGAGTAGAAAGGGCAAAGTGTAACAGTGGTGCTATAGAGCGCTTTGGTTTCACAATGCTCCGGAACTTTATGGCCAAAATCTACACTTTGTTCTTGAAATTCCTCAGATGATGGAAAGCGACCTTTTAGTCGAAATTATAGAAGATATAGAATAGCAAATAGCTTTACCTAATGGTATGGAACTAGTAGCTACACTGTCTTGGTCAAAGCCGCTGAATTGTACCACTACGAGTTGCTCCGAAGCAAGAGTCGAAATTTCTTGTCCCCGTCCCGCTCCTCGGCGAGTGTTGCGTCCACTCAATCAAGAAACTTGCAAAAGTTCGGACGGCTTCTCCACCTGCCAATAAAGTCGCACGCGGCTTCCAATAATACTTACCGAACGGCGCTTGCCCGATTTGGCCATTCCTTTAATTTATCGCTTCTCGTGGCGAATGTGGACGTCGCTTGTCCTCGTTACCATCAGTGCGTCCTGCGTAGCCACCGGCATCACAAGTTATAGCCTGCGACGGAGTTGGGATTTGCAGGTTTCAAGCGTCCGGTGGCTCTTCTTCATTTTTTTCCTCTGCTATTTCGTCTTTTGCTTTGGACGCGCTGCGTACTTGATTGTAGGCCTCATTAAGCCGCTCAAGTCCACGTCTGAACTCAGCACGCATCTACTCGCGAACCGATACAGCAAACTTGGCATCTTTGCCGTCTTGCACTTTAAAGTCTCCCATGACGCGTTCGTGACGACACTGTTGGTATTAGGGGACAGTGCCCTGTTTGCTGTGGCCGCATGGACCTTTCCTCTGGCGTACGAGCTTGGCCTCATTGCCGATCGATCGATGGATCGAGGGGCCGAGAAGGAGAGAGAGCAGATTCAATGGTATTTACGGCGCGTGTGGGTTGTTGTCGCGGCATTTGTCATCGTCGAGACGACGCTCGCAGCAGTGAGAAAAGGGTACACGAGCTATACACAACGATGTCTGCTTGCGGTATACACGGTCCAATTCACAAGCTTCCTCTTCATGGTTTGGAATTTGGTACGGCTTAAGTGCGGCGGCCGAAAGTACGAGAACGTACAGGGTCAATTTGTCACGTCGCCCATTTATCAGAGACTGTCACGCATCATGTACGAAGAAAGCAGGCTCTTTAAGTTTATTGTACCATATTAATGTCATAATGTTGTTGCTTGGTAGGATGATTTACGCCATCTTTGCCATGCAGTTCCAGCTTGCCTCGGTGGTGCTGTATGCCTTGCCAAGTGATGAGCATCGCCTGGCAGAATTTATCAGCGTCAGTGCTGTGATCTACTCTATCACAGGCTTAGCGCTCTCGGTAACCACCATGTGCAGTCAAACGTGCGTTCTCGAATCCTGTCGCAAGTGCCTTCCCGACGATGTAGAAGCGCAAGTGGAAGCACGACTGATGCAACCGGGAGAGTTGCTTTCACCAGTAGACACGCAGTTACTCGTTGACTCGGCCGAGCCGCCTCTTGTGAATCCTGTGTTTGTCTTTACCGATATCCAACAGTCGAGTGATCTCTGGGGGGTGGGCGATGGCATCATCATGCAACGCGCCACTGAGATCCATGACAATATCTTACGCTCGTTGCTTATGAAATACCGAGGCTATGAAATCACGACGGCAGGCGACGCGTTTCAATTGGCGTTTCATACAGTTCGCGAAGCCATTGAGTATTCGTTGGACGTGCAAATGCAACTCTTAGTTGCGCCTTGGCCCAAAGAGTTGCATGCATTGTTGCCCGCCACCAAGAAGGTCCGGGCGGGGCGCCATCTTTTGTTCTGTGGATTGCGTGTTCGTATGGGCATCCACGACGCCGTGGCCTCGGACGGTCCGCTGGTCTTGGACGTTCACGCTGTGACGGGCAAAATGACGTACACGGGCGCGTCCGAAGTTATAGCCAATGAGATTGGCGATCTAGGCGACGGCGGCCAGATTTTGATTACGAGACGCATTGCGGATTGGCTCTATATGTATGCAGACCTCGTGGCGATCCCGTGTACCGTCGAGCGCGTTGGCGTGTACACTGTGCCCATGATTAACGCGTCGGTGGAAGTGTTTCAAGCCATCCCAGTTGACTTGGCCAAACGCAAGGGGAAGTTTAGGACTACACCGAGGAAGCGTGTGACTGTGCATCCATACGGCAGCAGCCACTCGCTTTGCGACTCTACATCTGGATTAAGCAGTGCAGCAGTGGAACGGCGGCGTCATTTAAACGCGTGGCGAGAACGCCGTCGTCAGCTGGAACAAAGTGCGCTTAGTCGTCATGCGTCTTCTCGGTCGCTGCTGGGAGATCATAAAATTCACAATGGGTGTGGCATTACGCGTAATAGTAGCTTGTAATTTATTACCGTAAAGAAATCAGAGAAAAAGACGGAAAGGGGTGAGTCGAGCGACAGCTGCTCTACCGGTTGTCGTATTCGTCAGGGGTGTACAATCTGACGGTAATTCGGCTATCCACTGGAAGTATCGCCACATGGCCTCTGAATAGCAAGGTCTGGTAATTGAGAAGAAAAGTGTACGACAAAATGTTTCATGTGCTCTATTTTGTCTCTTGTTATTAACACCACGATTTGCGTGCCCGTTTTCTCGACCAATGTTTGTCACGCCTATGTCTCTTACCA
Source organism: Plasmopara muralis (assembly GCA_003676415.1). NCBI lineage: Eukaryota > Oomycota > Peronosporomycetes > Peronosporales > Peronosporaceae > Plasmopara > Plasmopara muralis. The sequence goes on along the minus strand of RCHQ01000173.1, from coordinate 81,608 downwards.
GCTCTCTTGGTGCCGATCCCTTGGCTGCACTGGATTCATACGTGCGTGCTGCTCAAGGCGTGTTCGTGCATTTTCTAAACCAATCCCACAATGGCAAAGCGCGTGCTCACCGCCGCAGCGGCCCTTGGCCTCATTGACGCGAGTCCTCTCGATACTGGCATCTGCTACGCACCGTGGCATCATGCAAGTGTCACGTCCGACGTCGTCGGCAAAGACTTTAGTCAAATCAAAGAGCACTTTACGAGTATTCGCACATTTCAAACCCTCTTTGGTAGCGTCAACGCCATTGACGCAGCGGCAGCGGCAGGGCTCAAAGTGGCCGTTGGGGTCCAACTCACGGATCCAGCGCTCATTGACGCCGAGATCCAAGCTGTGTGCGACGGATACAAAGCCAACCCAGGTGCCGTTGAGGCCGTGTACGTGGGGAACGAGAACCTCAAGAACCGAGACTTTGGGACGTTTGCCGCGAGTCAGCTGATCGACTACATGAATCGTGTCAAAACGTGCGTGGGGTCCACTCCCGTTGGCTCTGTGCAACGCATCAACGAATGGCTCTCGGCTGAAGGGGCTGCGGCCCTCGCGGCAGCGTCTGATGTCATGGGGGTCAACATTTATCCGTTCTTTACCAACGGGAAGCAAAAGGCAGTGGAAAAGTTGCAGACACAGTGGGAGCAATTGTCTGCCAAGTATGAACCGACCAAGTTGCACGTGACGGAAACGGGATGGCCGACCCAAGGCGAGAGCTATGAATCGAACGTCCCGTCCCTGGAAGCGATGCAAGAGTATTTCAAAGACTACTTGGCGTGGTCTAAGAACGTGCCGAAAGGTTACTGGTTTATGATGTACGACACAACCAAGAGTTACACCAACGCCGAGTACGAGAAACACTTTGGCTTTTTCACGGCCGATGGCGCGTTGAAAGTCGCCATTCCAGGCAGCGATGGCGCAGATACGAAGCCACCAAACGCGACAAACGCGACAAACGCGACGAGTTCAGGAAGTGGCTATACTTTCCAAAGTGACAAGATTGGCAAAGAAGCGGCCGGGACCGTCACTCCGTTCGCTGGAACCTGCACAGAAATCATCTCATCGGGAGACACTGAGAACGGGATCCAAATTGTCACTGACGCAAGTTGCGCCAAAGGAGGCGTGGGGTGCTTGGACGAAATGTGCCGATACTGCCAAGAGAGGCCCACGAAACAATCCAAGGTCTTTATCCCGTGTACGGAGTTCAACGGAAAGTGAGGAAGCGGTAAAGGCATGAAACGGTAAGGCTTTCGATTGTCTTTATCGTGGATAGAAATGTTTTCCCTTTTTCGTTTTTTTATGCTGTAATTTGTCTGTGAATAAAAAAAAACCATTTACTTAAATAGTTGATCTAATGCGGCATTCGGTAAAAAATTACTGCTAACGACAATAGCGCTTTTGGGAATAGCGTTACGGTTACCTACATTCACTGAATTATAAGCAGAATGAAAATAGAAATGGTGTGATGAATACATTATTCATAAAACTGCAATTAAATGCGCACAACGATCCCCTGGAGATCGAAAATTGCAAGCGGTTGTTCACCGGATAATCGTATCACACCTTGTAGCACTTTACAGTCAATATTGCACCTACGCGGGTAAATTTGACTGCCTAAATTCTTGAAAAATCCAGGATGGATGAAACCACCTCCTCGCGTATGTCGTATGAGCACTCTCGTGGAACGTTTGATAGCTTTTATAAACCTGAAAAAGCAGCCTTTTTGCAGCCTTTCCAGCCGCTAACTAGTTGACACGTGTAACGACTTTCGAGCGTTACGAGAGCCGTCTATGTTCTAAAGGTAAGGTCCGGGTAAGCGATTCTTGCGGAATCCAAGCCGATAGAGCCCAAGGCAACTGTTCGCCTTAGAAAAGGTAGGAAATGATCGGGGAGCTACGAGGACGGCCTCAATCATGGATGATTAGGCATGCGTGGCGTTCGCACTCTCGCTTCCGGGAGTTCAAAATCAAATCCTGAGATATCACACCCGTAAAAAAATGTTTTTATATGAATGTTTCGTTCCGTGGATACAGGACAAAATAAGGAACAATGCTTCTTTTGAAAAGCTTTGAACTCTACCAGCGCTCGCGCTTTCTTGCCTGCAAGCAAGGAAGACGTTAAGCTCATAAATATAGTCGAGAGGAAGGGAGCTGACGACCTTCATTTGGGTACCACGACTACATCGATTTGATCAAGTTTGGAATCGGTGCAAACTCCAGGGTGTAACGATTTAAATGCTAGCCGTACTCGAGAAAGTTTTCACTTGTGGAAGTTTATAGTGCATCTCGCCCACTTGGTGGGTCGAAGGAAACTCACCGCACAGTTGACTTGGCTTTGGCACAATATCAAGCCAAGCGCCAAGAGCTCAAGTTCCAACTGCGCGGTATGGACTCTACCTACCATAGCTTAGCGTACATTTAGAAGATCGCACATTCTCTTCAGTACGCGAGTCTGTCTTTTATGAGTTTCAATCGCAGCGGCCTTTGGCAGTCAGTTTAATCTTGGGCGAATGAAAGTACATCTTTTGCCCTGTCAATTGCACACGTCCGACTTTATTGTAAATTCATACAAACGCTTTTTTTAAAGGAAGTTGGAATTAAATCAGAGAAATTCGAGAACAGGATCTTTCAAGACTTCTTCGTCAGTCCTGAAAACACTACTGTCCCAAGCATTTACTAAACGCTTGGGTGTCGTAGTCCATTTTGAGTGTAAAGGGTGCAGATACAAGGACAATATTGTTGAGTGCAGACTTATTATTAATGGCTTGTCGGCTCGCGAATGTAGTCTCAATGGACATACTTCTCAGTGTGTCATCAAGGACCTGTTTAGGTTAATCCCTCTTACTTTCTGTCTAAAATTAGCTTTCTGTTGTAAACGGCGCTTGACAAGATGCAGTGATAGACCGTGGGTCCACATTTGGCACTATAGTGCTTGGACAGCCGCTATATAATTGATCGCAATTCATCCATTTGCTCCGAAAATACTGGCTGAAGCAAATGCCAAATGTATTATCTTACTTAGGCGGCATACAAGCACCACAATGCATGTGTTGCGGCCAACATCTGGCAAAGCAAAACAAAACAAGATTTTCTTATTTTCAACGGTCCTCTGGTTCCGGCAGGTACTTCAAAAAAGCCGTCTTGTAAGCCACAATTTACTAATTTGGTTTACACATACACTTACCCACTTGTACATTGCAGTCACCAAAACGTATAAAAAACGACCTTTCCGGCCTAAATAATAGATAATTGGACCGTCATGTGCCTCCAGAAATAATTATAATGTTCTAGATCGTCGTCGCCTGGACCAATGACCTTGGCAGAATCTTCCAAATCCACCCTCTGATGAAGCAGACTGTATGCGCACTCGTCGTGATGCATGTGTTGACGTTATCGATGGAGTTGCAACTCGACTTAAAATGCAGCGAGGAATCGTACTAATGGATTTCAATTGAAATGATTCGTTGCTTAACATATTTAGATGTCTGGGAAGCTATTGACTTGACTTACAGAAGCTAAATCATTGTCTAATAAGCACATTGCAAAGCTTATCCATAGCCATTCTTATTAAGATGCATAGTAGCGACGCTTAGCAGTTGGCGTACCCATCAAAGCCAAAACAAGTGCCTGTTGAAGGCTTGCCTTAATTTAGTCAAAAACAATTTCTTTAAAAGATAAAATCTTTTTTTCTTAACACACAGGGGCTTAAACAGACCCACCTATATATGGTTATGATATGAGTATGCCTACATATTTAAGCAAATCTGTTTTAGATCGTGCCGTTTGTCGACTTGCGATAGCTATCACCCTCGCGAAATCGCTCAAATTCTATACCCCAAGTAATGACTTATTTCCTATAAAACGGCCATAGACACAAAAATCGTAAAAGTGTACGAGAATGAGAGCCCGTTATAGTTATCGCAGTTGTGTGACCAGACGATTACTCGCCGTCGGTCGTTCGACTGTTAGCCACTTCATTAGCATATCAATAGGTCACTTGACACCGTGAGGGATACATCGAATGCCCCACTTCAAATAAATGAGATTCATTTATCATATCTGAGGCAGGATACAAGTGTACTTGTGCTTGTTCTTACATGGCACGTCCTGACTCATAATTCGAGTCGGTAGAGATCGCGCATATTGTAATTTAGGCCAGCCGACTTCTCTTCGTACAATTTACCTACAAGTACAGAAAGGCAGTAGCGAGTGAGGGTTTCGACATCACATATTTTCTTTATTTCTCTGCTGGGCACGCCGCTTTTTTTGTGATTGACGTCTTCTCAAATTTGAAGGTGCAGCATCTGTCAGCAAGCTAAAGACCCACCTCGTCGGCTTTCCCGGGGCAAGATCGGATCATATTCCGCATTCGTATAAGCAGATGCTATAATATCCCTTATGCTCAACTCAAGCTAGCGGTCCCATCGACATTACTAATCAAAATTCTAGTATTTATCCATGTAGGAAATTAGAAAGGGGACAATCATTTTTGTGTCATGAAGAGCGCTACTTCCAACAGCGCTGCATGCATGCAAATAAATGCCCGCGAAGTATATATAAATACAGCTACTTGAGGTGTGGAACTCCGGTATGGAGACCATCAAATTCATCACTTTGCAAACATCTTCACATAGATCGCTTTGCAACGCCATAGGCTGTGCGTTATTGCAGTCGATGAGGAAGAAGCGAGCCATCTTGCTTAAACTAGGCATATTAAGGCTACTAGCGGAACCCAATCCGCCCACGACAAAAACTCATTTTCACAATTTGTGTACCGGTGAAGTCGTTTTAGTACTAGATATACTTGTTATCTATTTCGACTACGCATTATTAAGCGCATCAAGGTAGTCTTGCCTCGATCGCATCCCTTAATTGCAAAAACGACAATAAAAATAGCAATGGTCAGAAAGGGAAACAATCTAGAAAGACTTAGACTCGGTCTTCAGGAGTACCGTGGATGGGCAGTATCTTTTGGTCCTTGATGGTCCGCTGACTCGGGTATTGTTCCCCCGTACTTCTAAGCATTGCGGGGTAAAGCATCATTTGCCGCTATGATTGCTTCACGCAAATTTATATAATACTGCCTGTCGCGCGGCCAACAGAGTAGATCTTCGTCTTTCATCTCAAAACCAGGGGAACATTGGTCATTACTTACTGAGAAGAATCAAGTCTTTAGGATAAGTAAGTGGCTGCAACAGATGAGGAGAGCCTACTCCTTGATAGCTCAACAGACTTTAATATAAAGATAATGGTTGCGGATCGATAATTGCACATACAAGTGTACAAGTGTACAAGTAAGTAAACATCTCTTTTGTTGATCAAGATTTGGCGCTCCTCAAAATATCGCGCGTCTGCGAATGATTGCGATCGACCTAAATAGATTGTTTGATTTGACAAGCCGTCCATGATGACTGCCGTGTAGAATTGGAAACAAATCAACCACACGTGCTTTTCATCTAATATTGCGCGTATCGCCACCGTACCGGGGTCTGACGAGGAAGAACTTTCGCTTGTACTTACGTCGGCATATGCTTTCGGAACTAGTAAGAGTGTGAGGCGATGATGAATTTTGATTGTGTAAATAGTTGATAGCTGAGCTGAACCAGCTAGCCAAGATCAAATCAACGATCACGAGAGCACTACCAATTCTACCTTTTTCAATTACTTAAAATGGTTAAACGATGTTGCCAATAGCAAAGCACTAAGATTAGTTGCAAACTTTTAGAGCATCCAGTGTAAAACATACAGGAACTGCTATAAGCTTTTATGGACTTATGAGATTGAGCTATGAATACACCATTTTTGCTATCACTCTATCAGACCGAATATATAGGTACGATCCTGCTTCAATTTATTGCGTATCATAGGTGCAAGAAGATCGCACAAATGGTGTGCGGAAAGGTAGATCTGACGGTCACTTTTTTTTCGTAGAAAATCTGAAAGCTGTCTAGGTGTGTTTCTTTTTCTCGCCCATTCTCCGTAATTTTGGGCACGGTCTTTTTCTATAGACTTTGCAGCCTGCACAGCTCGAAATTGTTTCCCGGAGAGCTCAACTTCGTAGAATCAATGCTGTGACGATTTGCGATCATGTCTTTAAGAATTTACGCTTTTGTATTTCGAGCAAAGAGAGCACATTGACGTGGGGATCTCTGTCGTTTAACTGAAATGCAGTTCAGTGGAATTTGTCTGCTGTACGGGAATTTGAATAGATATCATTTGTCTCTTGATATTAAGGCTAGTGAAAGTCTGAAGCATTTGGAGTGAAAGTTTATGGACAGGTGTCAAGATACGATGAAGTACTTGTCGAGGCGCAAACAGGAAAGATGACAGAGGCATGAGATTTGTCGTTGCCCAATATTTCTGAATACAGAACTCTAGGCAGGTAGAAGCTACGGTAAGCAAGTTTTTATGTAGCTTCTTTCGCCAATCATTTTGGCGGGTCAAACTTTTTATCGCGCGGAGGGGGGCTGGTCTTTTGCAAGCGCGAATGATCTGTCTATTCTAAATTTCAGTGAGCTCCAGATAAATCAGGTATAGAGTTCTTCGACCCCATCGGTAAGTGCAACGTTACTTGTTGCAACGTGGCAAGTCGATTCATTTTTCTTTGTGAATGAGAGTTGGAGCGAAGTCGGTTTTCAGAAAAGGCGTTTTCCGTGATGGATTGAATCGATAGTGGCGAAGTGGATCTCATCGAGTTTGCGCTGTCTGTGTGGACTTACTGCTGTCAGTCTCGTTCGCTTCGCATCCGATCTTTACGATGTCGAGATCGAGCTTGATGAGGTTCTGCGGTGTGTCCGAGAGGTTTGGGGGAACGCTTGGGAGACCAACTTGAACGCTCAAAACATCGTTCAAAAGCTAGACGTCATCATGGAAATTTCGGCAAACAAATGTCTTTCAGCAAGTTTTTTCAAATATTTGTCATGCATCACCCAATGCTTTGCTTCCCAGTATTTGTACAACCGATGGAACTTCAATAGGGAGATATTAGAAAAGCGATTTTGGTCACGTGCAACCGAGAAGCGCGGTTCGATTGACGTGGCGGCACTTAATCGGGATTATGTTGACGAGGTGAAGTTGCTGAGCAGGCAAATCACCTCGAATTTAAGAAAGACCTCAGTAGCCAACTGCAAGTAAAAGCTGAAGGTGTAGCGTCAAACTGACTGGGGGTAAGCTCTAAGCTTCCACACTTCTTCGCATCGAGCAAAAAAGGCACACATCTCCCTAACGAAAACGAGTTGGACTTATCGTGGTCTCAAGGTAACGAGGAAAAGTGCTGGCCTTGCCACTGCCTTCAATACCAGTCGAACATTGTATGTCTTGTGTGCCAACCGTGCTATAAGCTACTAGTTCTGAGCATTCAGCGTAAAACTCTGTGCATGCAAACTGTATATGATAGGCGCTTTCAACACGACCTTAACGCAGACATGCGTGCTGATAGTCACAATCATTTGTCCGGAAACAGCATTCGAGGATCCGGGAGTTCGTCATCATGTGCAACCCAAAACGATCTGTGACATGCTCCAAAACGCATCTATCGCACATAATTGCGAGTCAAAGCAACTGTCAAAAAAACTAGCTTTCCATCAATCGAAAGCTTCAAAGAACAGTTGACAATATTGTTTTTTCTAAAAACCACCAACGCTGCAAAATTTACTGGTGAGAACGTAGATACCAAGCGCCCCATCCCGCGTAACAGACCCTTACGTCTCTTGTGCTAATTGCTCCAAGAAAAGGCAGTTCAGGCATACACCACAATTGTCTGCGAGAAGTGAAAGACTTTTTAACATTAACAGCACGAAACATGGTCAAGTTGGTGTGTGCTTTAGTCGGCGTGGAGCGAAACGCCTTTTCCGTGGAGATCGATGCGAGCGAGTGCGTAAATGACTTGAAATTGGCCATTAAGGCGATGGATGCGAAGGAGGACATGAAATTTTCTGCGCGTAAGCTGCAGCTGTTCCTCGCTCGGAAGAGTGACAATACGTGGCTTGCATCAAGCACCGAGGACGAGAAGAAGTTCAAAAAAGGGAAATTGACTCGTCTCATCGAAGCGCTGACGCACGAAGACAATGAATTGCAGGGAGAGGCTGGTCTTCAAAAGGTGGTGAAGGATATGCCTCCACCAGCACCTGACCAGATCCACGTTTTGGTAGTGGTGCCACCGTCCAAGAAGAAGCAGCGATTGGAGTGGCGGTCGACTCGGTGGAGACCGCACACTTATGACCCGAACGCACGGTACGTTTTGGCTGGAGAACGAAGATGTGGACGAAGCTGGCCTGCCACCCGGTCGCCGGATGCTCTACTGCAGGCCATCAGTCCACCGCCAATTCGAGTTTTTGCGCGATAAAGTATTGCGTAAAGGTCATTTGGGCTGGATTCTCGGCCCTCCTGAAACGGGCAAGTCCACGACCGCCCTGGTCTTTGCGTCGACTGTGAACACAAGGGAATGGATGGTTACCTGGATTCATGTCAACTTTCGATTGGTGATTTTCAATAAAACTCCTCGTACCGTATGTCGAGGTCGGGTTGACGCAAAATCAAAGCTTGTGATGTGATCATATGACCTTGTACTTTGCACCCTTTTCTGCATGCTTAGAGGGTGAGACTGTGAACACAAGGGAATGGATGGTTACCTGGATTCATGTAGAGAAAGACATGGCTCTGAAATGCGTGCGTCTTGTGGGCGAAAGAACGGACTCGAACCATTGAGATTGCGGACGTCGAGCAAGTGTTGCCGCTGGATCAGAACACGAAGCACGTGCTGTTTGTGGATGGATGGACAACTGCCGATGCGTTCAATGAGCTGACGACCAAGTGTCACCGATGGTTGAGGCGAAATCTTGTCAAGCGACGGCTCGCGTTTGTGTGCTCGGTAACTTCTCGTGGAAAAGTTCCAGAGGGGACGGATATTCGATGGCGCGTAGTGGAGTTTGATGTGTGGTCGTGGACTCTGGACGAATACCTTGATGCGATTCAAGATCGCGCGTTTTTTTCAAGTGTCGCGACGTGGTTGGATGCTCCTACCGATGTCTGTGGACCACGGTCTCCTGTTGAAATGGTCGAGGCCAAGTATCACTATGCTGGTGGATGTTGTCGTGACATGTTTGCGTGTACGACTACTGACGTCAAGCACAGCATTTGCCGGGCCGTGGAAGCCGCAGCAAATGCTGCGACTCTCTTCACCGACGGGCACTTTGCACCGTTTGGCCGCAATCGGCTCTACGCGATGTTGAAGCGACCGAATTGGTACGCTTTTGTAACGCCCTTGATCAGTCAGTATGCTGCTACTACAATTGCCAACTCGTGCGGTCCAGACGCTATCAAGATGTTTATGTTGAAGTTTCGAGACCATTCAAGCCAGCATTGAATGGATGGATGTTGGACGTGGTGTTCTTTGCAAGTCTTCGAAACGGTGGTCTCGATCTTGTTGATGCGGCAGGCAACAAGCTTGAATCGTAGCATCAATCCGTGATTGTGGTGTCGGATACAATCCCAGCGCTCGATTCTGCTCATCCCGTGTGGCTTAAGCCCGAAACGTGGCACTTAGGCGGCGTCGACGCGATTAAAGTGTGCAAGCAAACTCGGCACGTGCAATTGGTGCAAGTGAAGAGTGCCCACAAGCATTCGTTTCGGATCGAACACTTTTATGGATGGTTGAAAATGCTGTCGGAATCGGCTGAACGGTTTGAGGTGGCGACAGTGGAGATAATCTTTGTCGTCGAGGAAGCCAAGCTGAGCGCGTTTGACTTTACGACCGTGATGGGAGATGAACTTCTCGTCCCATTTGGGTGGCCGAAGGGAAAGAGACAAACTTGGTGCGGCTGGTAGGGATTCGAGGGTCATATCGTCTGAATTTTTGAACGGCGAGGACGATGTGATAAGATACCTTGACGAAGAAATACGTGTTTCTCGGATAGCCTGTTTAAGTCGATAGGAACAAGATGGTAGCGATTTGCCTCCAATCTTGAGCTACTACTTGCAAAATGTATTGATCGCCCAAAACGCGCTGGTTCTGATTTCCTTTATGATCTGATAAGCGGCAGAATCATGTTACTGCTGAAAGAGATTCTAGATTTAGATAATAAAGGCTAACACAAAAACACAGTTGTTGAAATCTTTGAATTTTGTCTGTTGAATTCGTTCAAGTTCTTGATGTATTTATTATCGAAGTGAGAAGCTAATTCACATTTTCACAGATTTCCTTTGAAAAGAAAGGCTTGTAGCTTACGCTTAGATCTTAAATGCTACGTAGTTGGGTGGTCGATCATTTGTATCAGTTATGGCATTGGTAAAACACTAACACGCTGCCTACCGTCCATCTCGACGTTCACGTCGAAAAAACGAAAAGTGTTTATGAGCAATACCATACGTACACGCCGCAGGATTGGGATGGGTTTTGGAATACTGCTACAAAACAAACAACTCACCGCACAACAAGGCGTAAACCATGACTCGTGTAACGCTTGCGTCCATCTGCCAAACCATTTTCGGTCCGAGTTCCTTAAGTGGTGGCATTTTACAATGATGTCATATTTTAAATGTCCAATCGCTTTCAACCGGGTTGATTTCGACCGTAGGGATGTCAATATTGTAGCCCCATTACTCAAAGTGTTTCTTGCTTTCTCGGAGAGCATCATCAGACTTGAAGCTGCAATCTATAGCACCCACCGATTCTTCTTAAACTGGGGATAGTGCACGATCGTTCCCTGCTATCTTCCTGCACGCCTTTTCACAAAGCGATTTTACACCTTCTGGCAACCCCGTGGATGAGCCAACCACCTTTATCTCGATCTCGAAGTTGCCGTACACAAGACACCAGGCCAGTGGAGCCACATTTAGATGCGTACTTATGCTTTTGTCGCACGCCTTGCACATTTGCTCACTAGTATCCTTCCAATAGAAGCTGATAAAGAGTATTGATTTGCTACGGTCAGGCAAAGAAATGACAATAAATTGCTTACAAAAGATCGGCAAACATTATAAAAAATGACAATCTTTCACGCAGCTTGTTATATTAGTAAGTAGAGGTATTCGTCTTGCACTTGCCGCTTAAAGTCGCGGCTGGATCCGCTTCATTTTGCGTCACACTGTCCAACGTATCATCCATCGATGTCGAGGAAGTGGTAGCACTAGGGGCTGCAGTTGGTGCCGTAGAAGTACTTTTAGTGCCAGGCGTAGATGGCGAAGTCATCTCGGGGGCTGTAGTCGGTGCCGTTGTAGCCTCAGAGACCGGCGTGGATGGCGGTGTCACCAATGGGGCATCAGTCGGTGTCGTCTCGGGGGCTGCAGTCGGTGCTGTCGAGGGACCTTCCGTGCCAGGCGTGAATGGCGAGGTCGTCGCTGGAGCTGCCGTTGGTGCCGTCGAATCAGCCTCAGTGCCAGGCGTGGATGGCGGTGTCGTCACTGGGACCTCCGTCACAGCCGTGGTATTAGTAGTAGTCATTGGACTGGAAGTCGTATTGTAGTTGGTCTGTTGTGCCGTGTGTCCGCCGCTCTTGATTGTCACCTTTTGCTTTCCGTTCGACGTGAAGATCCCAAAGTGCTTTTCATACTCTGCACTAGTGTAGCTCACGGTCGAATCGTACATCATGAACCAATACGACTGGTCCACGCTCTCTGCCCACGTCAAGTAGTTGTCTAAAAATTGTTGCATGGTCTCGAGCGACGGCGCGTTGCTTTGATAATTCTCGCCACTCGACGGCCACCCCGTCTCGGTCAAGTGGAGCTTGCTCGCACTGAACTTGTCGGTCATTTGCTTCCATTGCGTCTCTAGCTTTTCAATCGGAGTCTGGTCACTCTCGGTGAAGAAGGGATAGATATTGACACCAATGACATCCGACGCTTCCGCCAGAGCCGCAGCTCTGTCGGCACTAAGCCACTCATTGATGCGTTGGACAGACCCGACGGGTTTGTCGCCCACACACGCCTTGACCTGGTTGATGTAGGTCACTAGTTGATCCGCAGTAAAGGTGCCAAAGCCACCATTTTTGAGATTTTCATTCCCCACGTAGACCGCCGCAATCGCATCCGGGTTGCTCTCGTACCCTTTGCACACGGCCGTAATCTCCGAGTCGATGGCGGAGGCGTCCGTGAGCTGTACACCGACCGCGACCTTGAGGCCTGCTGCCCCTGCCGCTTCAACGACGTTGACGCCACTGAATTGCGCTTGAAACGTACGGATACTCGAAAAGTATTGCTTGATTTCCGTCATGTCGGCACTGACGACGGTCGCGTCGACCGAAGTGTGGTGCCACGGCGTGTAGCACACGCCTGCACTCGCTTTTGTCTCTAGAACGAAAGGTGCCATAAACAGGAAGAGAGAAGTACATTGAGAGAAGAGGAGGACCATGCTCGAAGTAAAGGCAATTGAAAAATGAGGTCATGGCCAGCGCCTCCCGTCGGTGGGTACAGTGTTCAGATGACTTAAGGATTCAGAAAGCATCAAAGGGTCTGGTCGTTCATGCACGATGGACGCACGCCACTTGAAAAAACCCACGCCACGCAAGGGGCTTTCAACGACATGGTACCCTCAAGTCACATATCAGCTACCAGCTGGTTTCGACGAACTCTTTCGCGTGGCTTCGTCTTTGCGATATAAGGCACGTAGTCAAGGTTCCTGGCGACTTAAGTGGCCTGTATCGAACGACAAATGGTGACGTAAGTGGCTTCACTAGTGCGATTTGACGCACGTAGTGGGACGGCGAGGGGCTTTGCTACTGCGATTTGACGTCGAGTCACACGGCAATGGCGATCCTTGCCGTGGCCACCAATGCAAACCAAGGGCTTGCTACCAGGAGGACAAGCTACGTAAAGTCTGCATTTCTAGATCGAGAGAGTAAAGACAAAAGAGGACCACTGAAAATGGAGACATTGTATTGTGGTGGTGCTTCATGCACTCCTTCCTATACAGACAAAGGGTAAGTCAAGTAGCGACATGCACATGAGGCGCGATCAAGGGTGTTGCATGGCGCAATCCTCGTGCTGCGTCTGGTTGCCGTCCGGCTGTTGCTGCGAAACGTCCCCAACGACCGAAGGAGATGGTCCCGTGGGCACGGGAGTCACGACCGAGCCATCGGGGATAAAGTACAAGGGCTCGCCGAGCTCGTAGACGGGGGCCTCCGACTGTTGCGCACCGTCTCCACCAACCGCAAGAGGCACGCCGCCTTTTTGGACCAACGGCTCGCCGACATTATAGACTGGGGCATCCGTCGGACTGCCCTCCGACTGTTGGTGTTCGCCGTCCACGGCAATTGGCGAGTAGCCAGTCGATGCCGGCGTCACGATCGAGCCATCGGGGTTTCGCATCATCGGCTCGCCGAGCTCGTAGACGGGGGCGTCCGTGGGTATTCCGAGCTCAACCCCTCCCTTGACCGACGTTGTGGTCTTGAACCCCGACGGAATGGCCGTCTTGGGCGATCCGGTCACGGTAAAGAGCCCAAAGTGTGTCTCGTAATTAGCGTTCGTGTAGCTCGTGGTCGTGTCAAACATCATGAAGAAAAACGCTTCGTTCTTCCCAGAAACCCACACCGCAAAGTCGACGAGATACTGGGTGAGAATCTCGAGCGACGGCTTATTGCCGAACGCCTCGTCGCCCGCCGTAGGCCACCCCGTCTCGGTCAATTCAATCTTCGCGGGGTCGTACTTGGCCACCATTTGCCCCCATTGGGCATCGAGCTTTTGAATGGGGGTTGAATCCCCTTGCGTGAAGAACGGGTAGATGTTCACGCCCTGTCGGTCGCATGCTTGTGCCACTAGGTCGATATTTGGCGCACTCATCCACTCGTTAATGCGCTGGGTTGTACCCACGGGGACGGCATGATTGGTACAGTCCTTGACTTGTTGAATGTAACCAATGAGCTGGTCGGCACTCACGGTCCCAAAGCCGTCGTTCTGGAGGTTTTCATTCCCCACAAACACGGCGTCCACGGCACTGGGGTTGTTCTGGTACCCCTCGCATACGGCTTGGATCTCGGCATCGACTTGCGTCAAGTCATTCATCTGGACACCGACCGAGACTTTGATGCCGACCTCGGCCGCCACGTCAATGATGTTGACACCGCTCATGCGGGTTTCATACGTGCGGAAACTCGTAAAGAACTGGGCGATGATAGTCACGTCTGCCGAGAGCACGTCCTTGGTCACGGTATCATGGTGCCATGGGGCATAGTTGACACCCACGGCATCGGCCGAGTTGATAGCCATCGCGGCCATCATTGCAAACAGAGACTTGTAGCTAGCATACACCATGTTAACGGGGTTGGTTGAGGCGGGTACTGAAGGTGAGGAGGGGAGTCAGGGTCTTGCGCTAAGCAGAGCAAGTTGAGGAATGACTCGTTAAGTCTTTGGCCTGTCGTGCTAGAGGGATGGGATAGAGAACGCTTGGCTTCCATTCGACATGTCGACAAGACGCTCGGTAAGCGACGTTCGTGCAAATCCAACACGCTTTTTGCCATGCGGTGGTACTTGTACCAATCCTACCAAGCTTATTGTTATTGTAAACAAATTCTAAATTCCAAGCGTAGACAATAATGGTACAGAGGCCTACTGGCGACAAAAGTGTCGTGCGCTCATTCCTTCATTAGGTGGTAGTAGCGCAAAGTGGGAGCTTGCGTTCCCGAGGCACTTCTTGCACGTGCAAACCTAGGCTCGAGCATGGTAAAGGTCGGGCGGGGGTAAAGAGGCCTGGCTCGTCTAAAGAGTATCCAGCTGCCCCAGTGTCTCCATAGAGAACCACGTGTCGAGGGGTACGAGTGCGAAAAAAATGGACGTTAGGGCGACAATGAAATATTCGCCACAGTCGTGTGCATTGCGTAATTCTAGCTGAGCTCTAAGCCTCTTGAGTGAGTCAAGGCGAAAAGGGGCACTTGATCGTGCTGGAATGCGGATCTTACGTTTCGAATGCCATCCGTCCGCACCCATCCGATGATCAGAGGGATGGCACAACTTGAGCTCGACAACTTTCGTGGCTACAAAATGATATGCTCTTCTCTTTTAATCTCGCGCACGCACGGCGTGAAGTGCTAGACGTTGTTGTTGTCGCTCAAAAGCCTTCGATCGATCCAAGTACGGCATGAAGATGATGATGGCAGAGGATTTACGGTACCGGGAGAGGTGTGCTTGTCGCGCCTTTCCATTGCGCTAGTGTTAGTATAAGCATTGCACACGTGATACAATAGAAAAAGATTGAGATATTCTGACGTAGCTGCGGCTAGCCACAGCAGATGTCAATGTCGAGGAGGGAGAATCATAGAAGAAGTAGCGGAAGTCTAGGGCAAAGTGGTGGCCAAGAGAGTCTCACTTTGAGCACAGTAGAGCGATACAAACAGCTAGCGGGCACATTACCAACGAGGTGAAACACAGTGGCAGCGTCCTTGATGCCTAAGAGTGTCAATGTGAGCATTAGAATGCAACTTTGTTGACTAAATTAATTAATGCATTACCTATAGATTTGCCAATGCGCGAAATTCAACTCGGTAATGCTGTATCGAGTCCGGTATCCCTCAGTATTCGAGCCGGTATCGATACTGATAGGGTCTAAGGAGTCAACGGGAAGCCATTTTTACCAGCATTTAATCAACGGATAAGACGAGGTCAGAGTAGCTTTAGTAAGCAGAGAGTGACGAAAGCTCTTCTATACCTGACAGCACTTACCTTAAAAGTAAACTAAGTGAGGATGGGGAGCTTGTCTCAGGAAATTTAGACGAGCTGAGCGAGCTGGCGCTTTTACTTGGCCCAGAGAGATTGCAACCTTTAATTGCACAGCAGCCCAAGACAATAAGTGCGCATCTAAAGGCGCTCACTAGCCATGATAACGCACTGCCGAAGTATTATCAACAGATGATGCTGGAGCCGTCTCCAAGGCACCTAATATGAACACTCCCTCCGCGTTATTTTTATATAAATTGCATAAAGCTGTTTGTGTCGTACTTTGGGCAGTTGGATCAGTCATTGGATTTGCTGTCGAACCCTGAGCGTGAATAGAAAGTTGGGGAATTTTTTCTGCTATATTTTAAGTACATTAAAATGTTAGCTTTGCTGTAAACGTAGCAATAGAGAGTAGTTATGGCCATCTTGGAACTCGGTGGCCGAATGTGCGAATGGGCATTTGCGTGCAATCCATCGACTATGTCGGTACTGCCCACCCCCTGATGGCCTTTATGACGCATTTTTTGCCTATCAACAATGTGTACCGTGTTTGGTTGCGCTTTATCAGGGTAAGAAATAGTTTGTAAGCTTTGTCCAAAAATTGAAAGCTCTTCTAGTTGGGATGCCAATAATGCTTTCTCAGAGAAACGAACTGCGCCTAAAAGAAGCCCAATAAAGATGTTACCGATTTTTCAATAAAGTGGCATTAAGTCCCGAGTTTAGCTTTAAAACATCATGAATGGTTTACACAGCGCAAGTCCATTGGGCGGTCCGCCCTCTTGGATCTCAGCTATGCTGATAGCGAGGAGATATTCTATCAGGCTGCTAGCCACTTTATAAGCATCCAGATAATTACTCGTTGCAGATGACCGCCATTTGCGGCTACATTGTCCCCTGTATCACGTATGTCAAGGCACCTTCTTGGGCTATCCTTCCGTTTAATATGCCGTGATGAAGAGTCCACACCCAGAAAGCACAAGAAAGTCTGCACATGTGTGCACGCATGCGAGATATGCCAGCTGGTGAAGGCTTC
Source organism: Plasmopara muralis (assembly GCA_003676415.1). NCBI lineage: Eukaryota > Oomycota > Peronosporomycetes > Peronosporales > Peronosporaceae > Plasmopara > Plasmopara muralis. The sequence goes on along the minus strand of RCHQ01000173.1, from coordinate 64,907 downwards.
GTCGAATGCGGAAGCACGATTGGCAAACGTGCCCGAGCGTTTGCTGGTACCACTCAAATATGAAATTTATGTTCCACAAGCACCACTAAACATGTGGTCCTCGGTTATTGATGAGAAAAATAGCTCAGCTAGCTGCTATGCTGGAAACCGTCGACAGTGTCGAAACAATTGCGACCGAGTAATTAGACAACGTGCACTTATAGATGTAGATATCGCATACATTTACGAGCTCTATCTGCAAGATTAATTTCTAAGCGCGTTGCATTCGATTAGTCACGTCTAAGCAAATTATTCGCAAATCGTGATTAACTTTCGTGAAGACATTTCTATGTGAGATTCTGAGAACGGATGGCGGGTCAAACGAGTGAATGTTTGGTGTGAGTAAGGTAAACCGTACTGGCGTCAATAACGCCTCGTGCAACGCCTGAGGATTACACGAGGCTTTTAAACCAGTGGTTTTAAAGTATAAACGCTGTGCCAACTACAACAGCTACAATAGAGAGAAATTTCTGTACGAGCTCGTGTGCATTATTATTTGATCAGCTACCAGCAGACCGTCGCCATGAGAGCTATGGCTCGTGACACCATGACCCTGTTAGCGCTATCTCCGCAGCGGTCACGAGGAGTTTCAAGAATTAATGTTCGTGGACGCAGCTCTTCTAACACTAGAAACAAAAATTGTAGTCTTGCGGTGGAAGCTGATGACATGACCAGAAGCGTGTACGATGTCAAGTGAACTATGCCGAAGCGGGAGCTCACAGTAATATAAGTTCTCGAAGTGAAGATTTATTTAATATCAAATAAAATACTGTGGTGACACCATGGCCGCCCTCCTTCTCTTACCGAGATAGACGAACGCCAGCATCGTGCGGTGCATTGCGTGCTCTTAGTTTTGTTGTTGGTCGCGGTAGGTGTTTAGCGGGCGCAGCTTACAAGATAACAAGGTAATGAGCCGTGAATTCGACGACCTCAACTGTAACGTGCCTTCCTTTATTTTTGAAGTATGACATAATCTGCTATTGTAGCTATGATGCCAAGTTCAAAGCTTCTAAATTAACCGCACCAACAAGAAGCGAGATTGCCGAAGCGAATCGGCAACCTTATGTTCGTATAAAAAATGCAGTACAGATGGTATCGCGAACGTTACCGGCGTTAGTTTTGACCAACTGCCGCTCATCTGACGGTTGTGACCGATCGAAATTGTTGCCGCCTCGCTAACTGTTGAGCTGCTGTCGGCGAAGATAAACTTTTTGCTATCTCGGTTCTTCATGGAGGCTAAAAAATGGTCTTTTGACAAGCTTGCCACTACCGCACAGACATTTTTTACGCTTGATGAGGCTCAGGGTGACCTTTCAAAAATATTTGAGCCGCGTCGTGGTCACGCGCTGGGTCCGTAATCGACGCCCAATTACATAATTGACGCATCATTTTATTAACAAAAAATGTCACATTGTCACCTCATTGACTTACTTCTCTGTACTTAGCATGCACAGAAATTTAACTTGGTACGGTGTCCCTCCGATCCAGACCGTTTTTGCACGAAGAGGCCTTATGGGTTGTGGGGACTATGTTGTGAGCCAGGGCTTTGGCAGAAGACGCTCTTGACTTCATGCCAGATTCAGTAAAAATCGACGCCGTCGCTGCGGCTGGCAGCAAGGCTGCGCCAAACTAGGTATCAGATGCCATGCTTTTGAAATAAAAGCACGGACAAAATCAGCTGTATGTCTCCCACCAACTCCTATGCGGACTTAGGTGCGGTCTCACGTGATCTCCGAGCATCCCCAGGGCTTATGGAAATAAGTCAGCGGGATTTTATTTTCTTATACTATACTGGTAGACGCGGGTCATTCCACTGGCATAAACAAACGCCATTCCTCACTAATATATTAGTCTAATGCGCTCAAAGCACACCCCAGCGATCGTGACTTGATACAAATCAACGCACGCCTTCATTTCGCCGGTGTTAGGCGACCACTCCACGCGCTCCAAATCTTAAAAGCAACATACCATTTTCTTAAGGCTTGTGAGAGCTCTAGCACAGTCATCTTTAGATTCACTGACGGTGATCTACACTGTGCACCGCAACGAGAGCTGTGGTATCCTGGTGAAACTGATAGCTCTCGCAGCGACAACAATGTCTTAGGCATCTAGTAAATCGTGCAATTGATTGCATTCTGGCTTTTATGTGGCCCACACCAAGTCAACCAGCCATTGACTGACTGCCAAGAGCAGTCAAGCGTCGGCTCATTTACGACGTGAGTAAATTGTGCACTTATCTTTTGTTGCAGCCGAGAGAACGGCTTCACGTCACGATGACTGAAAAGTTCATTACACGCATCGCGCACAGAAAGTGAAACGACCCGCTTCCACAGCTTATTGCATGTTGTTGAGCAGCTCAACTACCGAGTCAACGCGGATACGATTCTGAAGTGGTCTAGCAAATGGCGATACCGTGTCTTTTGTGCAACAAAAATTCGATCGGACGAGAGCTTCTGACATACTACGAGAAAGTTTAGCGGGGGCTTTATAATAAGGCTGAGCAAAGGCTTTTGCGCTACGAAGTAGTCAATAAAAGAGGCGATCTGTTTCATAAGACGGTCGAGCAAAGGTTTCGGACCGAACATATGAGAATTAAAAAGGAGCTCCTGCATGACGTTCTCGCACAATAACGACACGTTCGGTAGAGACTTTCAAAACAGATCGTCCCCTCGTCTAGCGATAAAGCTCCACCGATTTCGACCTCGGACTCGAGCCGAAAAAAGCGTATATCGCCTCTTACAGCGAGGCGCAACTAGAGAAAATACAGATAGGGCTAATAAATTTTCCGCGTGACAATACATACAGAAGAAGGTTTACAAACTGCCACAAGAGCGGTCTGAGCTCATTATTGCCTCGTTACCCAAATTTGATAGTGCAGGAGCCGATTTTTCTCAAAATTGATACCGAATTTCTATAACTAAAATTCAAAATATAAAGCCTGTTCTTAAATTTCGCTGAGCAGTACAACGGTACCAGCACTAAATCCCATTTAAGGGAAGGATGAGGCGCGGTACAGTGCACCGGAATTAGTTGATGACTACTGTCTTGATTAAACGAGACTGTCGGATATTCCCTTAAGGCGATTTCTATGGTTTGCGGTATAGTATGGAATTGGTTGGCAATCCACAAGAGCTCTTGAATGCCCTTCCATAATTCAAGTGCTGCGACTCCTATTTTGCTCTGATCATAACGAGCTTCCGACCAAGAATATTTTTTGATACATTCGTCTATAATTGCTCTTAGAAGAGATAAGTCAGCTTTTGATATCATTCTGGTCTTTAAAGACTTTGCGGCCGGTAAGAATAAACTTTATTGCTTATTTGCAAGCAGCCATTACGTTTAAGGTGACCCTTAAAATTATGAGCAATCTCCGATCGGCCATTGTCATGCTCTCAAAACGACTTGAAAGAGCGTTTGGACCAAGCCAATTATTCGCACAAGTGCAGCGTTAGCTATACGGGTCTTACACGAAAATTTATACCTATTGAAGGAGGACATTTAATGGTGCTAGGAGAAACAGCACCAGAATGCTTCTAATAGTATCAAGAAAAGTCTTCAACAGCCTCCAGTTCTGGCTTTCTGGATGGAAGGAAACTGTTCAGCGTTTGTGATGCTTTCGACTGTACCATCGGTCGATCGTTACAGTAATTCGATAAGGACAGATGTGAGCAAGTCATCTTCTGTCAGTCTAGAAAATTTGATCTAGTTGAGTCTCACTTGTCCCATAGGGTGGCAAGATGGTTGTCATTTATCGCGAAACACAAATTGCATATTAAATTCAAGCTTCTCAAACTTAATGTGCTTGCCGACGCGCTTTCACGCGGGCCAAATTATGAGCTATTCCTCAGAAGCAGGACAAAACCTCCATTAAAGAACGGATTTGTCAAGCATTGCTAGCTTAAGTCTTTGCTGCAACTCTTGCCCGAAGTCAAAATTTATACTTTTAGCTTGCGATAGTAGTTGCAACACTGTCATTGGGCAGACAGTCTATTATAGTATATGAACCAACCGTGTGGCTCGAGTGGTTCGTCGCTCGGCTCGGGACCGGGAGATACCTGGCTCGATACCAATAGGATTCATAGTGAGGCAGCTGGGGACGGGTCACTATAGCAAACGAGTAATTACGCCCAAAATTGTGACTGCCCTATCAACCCGCACCCCAATTGGGTGAGTCCGTGTCGGGTCTTACTAACCGAAAAAGCCTCATAGTACAATGAGGGGTGCGGAACTCGACCCCAAAACGAGTTGGTTAGCTAGCTACCAGTATTTTGCGCTAAAAATAGCTGAGTCCTAGCGTGTGTTTCTGCAGCTTAAGCTTTAAGTATAGAAAGGATCCGGCAGGCCCAGCCCGAGTCGTGCTTCAGCAGACAAAGGCCTAAAGCATTTGACTCATATCGACATACGACGCTCTATTTGCGATTATCTGGTCCAAAGAAAATAATTTATCGGTTTTTGAGCATATTGATTCTCCCGTTGATAACCACGTATATGAGGACTTGTGAGATCTGCCAGAGTTTCAAACCGGCGTCTCACACGTCGTCTTTTGTACAATGCCTTTTATCATCGGCAGACTTCAAAGTCCATAAGCTCAACTACGTCTTTGCTTGCTAAAATTAATTAACAAAAATGAGCACAGCGAGGTTCGTGTGCTAGCAATGCATTTGGCACTGTTCTAGTGAGTAAGGTTGGGGAGAAAAAAACAAGGCTGTATACGGATCTCAAGTATCATAAATTTCTAGTCACAATAGGTACGCACGATTTTAAACAAGCGCTGTTCAATATTTTTAGAAATCGTTCGCCAGAACACCCTGTCTCTCAAAGGATTCAGATTCAGCATGACTCTAAACCAGGCGCTAGGAGCGCAAGTTTCTAACGCGGGTATGGGGATACCTTTAACACGCGACCAAATGATCACAAAGCGCCTGTTGCTTCTAAACCCCAGCCTTATGAGCCTTTGGCCTTTATGTCGGAGCCAATCCGGCGGATTCCATCAGTTATGTGTAGTAAAAAAGTGCGCCTTTCTATAAGAAGCTTCTGGCACTTATGCGGAAGCCTCTGCTTCACTACACACTCTGATGCTGACTTTAGAGGTCAGGGGTCACCAGAAATTACCACTTTTGTCTCGGCCTTGCGCCGTTCGCGTTAGGAGCAGCAGCCTCTGCGCAACCGTGTTTATACGCCTACGATCACTCTCGGGATCGGCTTTATGGTCAGGCCACGGCTTCCTCGAGACGATCCCGGACTCTTAGGGCTCTTGAGGAAGTGATGAACTTCTTAAATCATGAGCTTTAAAGCCGGATTGACCGCCGCGTACTCAGCGCGAAGTAATTGAAGTACGTTGTAAAGTCGCCTTCTCTGGTAGTGAGTCTTACACTTGGTCAGCCGCTTAAAGCGAGCAGCCTTATAAAAACATGCCCACTCAGCCTTGTGATTGAGGCTATAGGCACTATTACCCGCCGTATGGTCATCTATACCTGCCATAGCGCTCTTAATAGTTGTCGAGGGCTTCTCAAGACATTTAAGGCCTGGAAAGAAATGCCTCTCAAATGTTCCGCGACATATGTCGGTGCGTCGACACTGTTTTGAATAGTCGATTGTATACACCAACCCGTGCTTTTTCAGCGCCGTATAAGATTCAATAAAACGATGTCTCATTGTGTTCAAAGTACCAAACTTACTCTTCTTTGCGGTAGGATTCAGTATCTGGCAATACGTAGTTGACTTTAATGAAGTCTTAAAAGTCGGTTTTCCGTGTTTGTCTAATATTTCATTTATTTATCTGGTGCGGATACAATCACATCCCTTGCCCTGCTGATTATATTTAGCCGTCTTTTTGCAAAGTCTGGAAAGTATTCTGTAGGGATACTAGCTTTACAACAGAGCTCTGTAAGGAAAAGGTCTTTCGACCCTCTTTACTGCTTAATTCAGAAGCATTCGTGCTTTGAAGAGTTGGCGGAATTCTAGGGTGTTCTCCAAAGAGAGGTGGAAGGCCGGTTGATGCATGAGTCGCATTTCGAGTGCAATCTCCGCGGTAAAAAGCTTCTTGACCCATAATCAAGAAGTCCGAGGTTATACACTACGTATTCTGACCTCTAGCACACGGACGACATTTTTGTATGACTATTTGTCGGTGGATTGTCTGCCATAATCAAACCGCATGACACACAATTTTTGATAATATCATCATAGCTGTCATATACCGCGCATTATATCTTGCCCTGGATCGTTTACGCAAGTGCTTATTTGAGCGAGTAAGAGAGTCAGTCTCGCGCAAAGCCCAACAGCTTCCTGACCGTTTGCCGTCATTTCAATCTTTCCCCGAGCTGCCTGCGGGTGGATAGAAATTTTAAAAATGGTCAGTGCGATGATGCTATTTGTTTCTTTTTTTAAAATAAGCTTACTGTTTTCTATACAACGCTTGAGAATGTGTACGAAAGAACGCGCAACCAAAGCAAGAAATTGTGGTCGTCACCAACTTGCTGTCATCACAAGGTCGACGGGTTTTCGTGCTGGCAGCAGTTTAAGCCAACCATGATTCTCTATTGACGTATAAGTCAAGCATAATCACTAGAAAAGAGCTTTGTATGACGAAAAAATGTATCTTACCTACATACATGGCATCTTCCTCGGTCGGCCGTAATACCTGCATAATTACGAGAGCTTCTACATTCAACACGAGATCTTCGGCTCTTTAATACATTTAATCAAGCTCAAAAAGGCGACGTTTTGCCTTTCGCTGAATTATAAAACGCACGAGCTGTGCACTTAAAGCAGCACCGACCTCGGCGGTGAGCGCTGTATTGTGCGAATGTGCTTGTGCAGCTAGAAAAGTCTGTCACAGACTACCGACATTGTGTGTATCTAAAACAATTATCGTAAATTCTGCACATATATGTACGTACACGCGTGCTTTTCGATGTATTATATTTAACATTTTGGTCACCAAGTGTGTGATTGACATGTTTGATGTCATGTACGAGAGGCGCTCATACACTTATGGCTGCCAAATGGAAAAACCGAATCGGTAACATGGCAATACCAATGCGTACTGAACATTTTAAACCCGCATGCGCAAGCTACTCGCAGAATCTCTTATCTTGGCTTGTACAAGAGCGGGCTATTTTGCCACATAGTGTTGCTGTAGCGGACCTGGTGTCAAAATATATTGTTGTTTGATACTTGCGCTACACTAGCATTAATTAATCTAAATTAACTGTAGCAGCAAAATCAAGGGTAGCTGAGCCGAAAGACGCGTGAACGATAAGGAAAGCATGCTTGCAATGCAAATAAACATCTCAACAAGTACCGTCGTACGGTGAGAATTCTCACTGAAGTCTTTTTATGCTTCCCTACGTACGCAAAAAATCTAGAACAGAGTCAATATTTATAACGTGTCCAAAATACTGAGTCTTGCACTATGTAGTGAGAAATCAACACCAAATTGAACCGGCTTAAGCCCTTAATAGGGTCCGTTCTGGAAAGTCTGGATTACATATCTTGTTCTAAAGCATGCACCTTACAAGGTAATTTGAAAATGCAATTGTACACGTCAGGCTTGGCATTTCTGCAAAAATGTGTTTTCATTTCAAGTCGCACTGCTATGGAACATGCAAAAGCACCGTCACAGACTCGGAAAAGGCTTTCTCTTCTTTTCTTTCATCTAGGTAGACTCTATGTTCAGATCTGCTCATAGCGCTGTTGCCATTGCTATCCCTATTCATAATGAGAAGCTCGTGCTATAATGCCTCTTACTGCTGGTGCTTTAGCAAACTACCGAGCCAAGCCTAAATTTTGTTGTGCTATCCAAAAGGTTTGCCCAATCTCACAATAAGATTTCTAATTGCACTGTGGGGGCGACAAGCCACCGTAAGGCTGCGCTGGAATACTTTTGAGCCGAGCAACATAGATGCCACACGTAGAGCGTTTTATTGAGAGCCCCTGCGGCGGCCAAGGAGATGTATATTACTCGGCATCATGGCTTGCATTGGCCGGGTAATGTCAATCTCGAATGTCACTCTCTTTCTCGTCCGACCCCTTGTCTGAAAAGTGAGTAGATCTATCACGGGACGGCGACTTGCGTCGGTACCTGGCGGTCGGCGAGTCACATGGCCTCTTGTATACTAAATTAATGACTTTCCAACTGAACCGACCCGAGGTGACAGGATTTTTTTACTTTGCTTTTTTCTTCCTGATCACCAATTTTGGTGGTCTCACCAACCCTGGAAGCCATGGACTTTCTGTCCTTTCAAGTCAAGGCATTTCGCATAGATTGTAGGTCTCACGTTTAGTATATAAAGGTGCAGCCCGGGCGATGTAATATTACTCTAGAAACGTTTTGATTTGGCTTGGTGCTTTTTCGTGAAACTAGCAGACAAAGAGACTGGCGAGTATTCACCTTAATTGTTGCCCGGCGGACGAATCTGTGGACTACCAGGCGAAGAAGTACGGTAGGCGCGCTTTCTTTGCCGCGGTGAATGGAAGGGTCCTTTGGGGGGCTTCTTATCTTGACAGCTCTCTAGTGACATAGGCACGACCTTTGCTCCAAGCGCAACCTTATCTGAAGAAGCAGCGAAAGGTGTGGAGGCCAATTATGGTGCAGCGGCACGTGCGATGGCCGAATTAACATTTCTCGCTGTTGTCTTGGTCATCGTTAAATGGGTTGAGCGGCAGCCTTTTTTGCTGCATCATATTGATCAAACCGGCTGTCAAAAGTGGTAAGCATACACTCTCATTGGCCATTTTGTCCTACCTTACTCTTTTTTTCCAAAGGTCTCATCACTTAGTGTTAGTGGCCTTAGGCTCTGCCTTGAACGCCAGCGTCATTAACTTAGACAATCCCGTCATCATTACATGACAGTGCTCCGACGCAGCAAGTTTTTATATGATACACACCTTAGGACACGCACTGATAATACTGAGTTCTTGTGCAGCCAAAAATTGTACCCCTCGGGGTTCACCAAGCCTTCTCGCCTACTCAGCAATCCCGAGGCAGATGAGCATAGTGCTTTATTTTGCAAGAAGGATCTGTCAAAAAGTCTTAAGTGCAGTGTGACCAATTAGTGCTACGAGACTGTCGTAGGTTTGCCTGGCCGATGTGTCTGACCTTTGCCCAATATTTGGAGTCAATACAAGTTGCAGTTTGCCATGTGCATGACTAAGGGTTTGATCGAACTATATACCACTGCTTTCAAAGATTCTGAAACTTCAGATGTGAATTGAATTTTATACACGGTCATCAATTTTTTTAATATGGTTTTCATTATCTACAGCTACTATCGAGCATTGTATTCCTTCTGATATACATTAAGCAGTAGTCATCAGTCCATGTATTACTCTTGACTTTTGATTCGGTATAATGCACTGCCTAAGTATAAAGATTAAAATCTACACGTGACTTATGTCTTAAAACATGGTAATATCACTTACTTGTGTGAAATACATTAGCTTTATGCGCATGTTACATAACATCTCCAATTGGGGCCGTAATCTTGAGCAATTTGTCCATAAGTCTTCTTTTCTTTGAAGAGAGCTACTGGCCACATATCCAGAAAATGAGAATTCCCGGGCAAAGTACACAAGCTCTTTCTTGCACTGGCGATTTTCAAGAAAGCTTGGCTCAACTCGGCATGCTTTGGCTCATTTGAGGTGTAGTAAGCGTACATATTGAGGTATTGCACGTAAGTAGTCATTTGCGTGCTTGTCTACCAAGCTTCGAGATGACAAGATCCACTCTTTGTTGCGCTATCTTCAAATCGGCGGACATATAACCTTTCCGACCATGAAATAGAGAATTTTTCTACTTTTTCCAGAAATGACCTAACGTTTTTCGGCATTAGCTTTAATTCAGCGGTCACCCGTTTAAAGCACGGCGGTCATCCACGCAGACAACTCTGACATTTTGTATTAGGAAAATAAGTTAACGAGTGTGTCTTGACTCGCACTAACCACGTCGAGTTCTCGTGTAGCCAAAGTATCGCTCCTCTGTGTCCAGAAAGATTAGCAGCTTAATAAGCTCGTCATGTATAATATGACGAAAATGAGCATGCTGTTCCATCCTCACGGAAAACTCTTTCAAATACTCGAATTTTGCTTGACCAACAAGTACTAGCATGCGCAACGAGCTGCCGAAAGGCGAGCTCTTGACCTAAGCTATATTTAGAGCTGATATATGGTAATGATCGCTACCTACTCGATTCCAAGTGCTAGCCGTTTTTCGGTACTAATACATACTTCAGATAATAAGAAAGATGACTAACACACTAGTATGCATTAAATAGTGGTCATTAGACCAGGTACTGACTATAATAGCAAATATTGGTAGGAATCGCTGTACTATATAGTGATTAATTTCATAGCTTTCGCAAAATCTTATAAAGTTCGGCTCACCTGATGAGTAAGTGGTGTGTTGGATTGTTGCTATTATGATTATTATCAACTCTCAGTGTCAAATAATTGATGAGGTCGACTTGTGCTGGTTCAAAGTACACAGCAAATGTCAACTTCAGAGCTCGCAGCTTTTCTAAGCAATAGCTATAGCGACCTCACTGCACCTGGTAGAGCTATTTATTATGGTGCATCTGAGTCTTTTAGACTGCTTTGTTGTGAGGGTGCAGCAGTATGCTTGTTGGCTATTAAGTATGCAAGACAACCCGATAAAGCTGCCACTCTTCTTGATCACGAGGGTGAACATTTGGCTGCACAGAAGCCCAAGTGTCCGTCTGGAGATGTTTTGAGCTATAAGAACACCATCTTGAAACATCTCTATATAAAGTTGTCGGAACTATCTGCGTCGACAATACAGCAGATACCCCCTTTTAAATTAAAAAGCTAAAGCAAGAAGGGATATCATCAACGAGAAGAATAAAAAAATCTCTTGCTCCAAATAAAATAGAGGCTAAATGGCCATTGTTTTTGCATTATACACAGCAAGAGAGAGTGGCTTTGGCCGTCTCAAAGCCCCGTGGACGAGCACATTAACAAAGACTTACATGCAATTGCTCAATTGAGATGGCATTTCACACCTCTATTAAGCTATTGGCTGACGTTTTTATCCTCATCACACGATGATGCATACCGTGTAAGGTCACCCTACTTTGCAGCCATCTGGGCAAAACGGATCACACGGACGCTTAAAAGGCTTCTAACTGGATGGCCAGTTACTGTATCGTAGATGTCATATTTCAAACGAGTGAAGTGAGCACATATGCAGAACCAACGGAGATGTTTAAAAACAAAATTAAACCAGTGTTTGTCACACTTGTTGATGATGCTGCCATTGCGAAAAATATATGTTACAAAATCTTTTTAGTATCAATACGAAAGCGGGACTTCGTTTGAAATTTAAAACGACGAATATAATATGGTCTAGTGACGATATGTTAGTAGGATTTTTTTTACTGAATAATAACTGAGAGATCCCCCCTTTTTGTATAGTTCTTAATAAAGCTCCGTCAATATGAAGTGCAAAATTTAAATTAAAACTTGGTGTTAAGACTAGAGATATAATTTGGAGAAATGCATATAGCGCTTTACAACTCATATCGCGTCTGAGTATAAAATGATACTATGAGACCTGAACTCTCGTTATCTTTATAGTGTTCTCGGTGTGTTACCGACGCACGTTACACAGTAAGCCAGTACTTTGTATACATCGGACATTTGATAATGACTCAGATGCGTTGCGCAATTTTGTCACACTGCCAAGGCCTTCGACAAATTTAGTATTTCAGGAATTGAATGGTCATTCGAAGTCTTTACGCGTCCATTATGTAACCAGCAATCACAAAGTCTCTCGACTCACGGCGGCTTAGTTGACCACATCCAGATAGTATATTAAATGAGATTGTATGCGATACATGCAGCTCGTATGCATCCATTGTATAAAGCAAGTAAAGATCTGCTTCGTGTGGATGCCTTCAATAATAGAACTACACATATAGACTGGTTAAAATGCCTTGAGATCACACTCTATAGTTGCGTCGGCTTAATGTACACTACCTTGTTGATCAAACGATAAAATTGAAATATATATTTGCGAATCTATCGGCCATCTTCTCTAAGCATCAATAGACAGCCTGTTCGGGGAGCACTACCGATACGTTTGTGAGTTTACCGTGCGTACTATGCGCTTAGGTACAATTAAAGCTTTGTCCTCTCATAAGGGTTAAAAAGACCGTTAAATGTCCCGCTTTTACGAGAAGTTATAAGTTACGAAAGGAAGAGTGCTTGCTTAGTCCACTGCTTTGCCGTCATTGTCTTGCTCCAAATTTAAATCTTAAATTTTGGCCTGCTTGATATCTAAGTATAATAAAGCTGTGCAAATTATAGAGCTGAGTCATCCAGCACGTCTTGAAGTCCTAAACGTGTGACAGAGTTGCGTGACGTGCTTTTTTGCCGTACTCTATATTTTGCGCCGTTTGTTGATGTTTGACATACTAAAAAACAAGTCTTCAGCGCGCAAACTTGTCTCGAACATCGTAACAACTGGTGCGAGGCTCAGAGCTATGTCTCGATTATGTCTGCCGATAATCGGTCATGCTAGGGACGATTTGCATCACTATTTAAGAGATTGCTAAGTAACAATCCGTATCACTCGCGGTTTCAGTTTGGACCCTACTTATCCAGCTTTGTCTTTTGTGGCAATACACGTTTCTTTGTATGTTCGTGCTTAGGGATTATTAAGCGGATGCGTCTTTTATAGGTCATAGCAAATGAAAAGATATCTCCCATACAAATTGAACATGTATGTTTTTGTGTTTTGAAAACTGCAATGACCTTCTTGTTATCCTAATGCCTGAATAGGATCTTTGATGTGTAAGCTCTGCCATCATCGTTCGGCTATATATCCCCAATTGTGTCTTGAAGCTTCGGGCGAGGTTACATCGGACAATGATTTGGAGACTGGCCATACAGGGTGCTGTGTGATGAAAGCTGGATAGCCAAATTTTGTATCTTTGGCTTTGCGCTTCGTGCATCGTCATAGCAAACGCTGGCTGCACCGGACAATGTTTGACCAAAGGCGAAACAAAGTTTTTCTTTCGAATTGTCATCATTGATGAACACGATTATTGAAATCAACAAATGCTGGCCTTAGCCTTTTACAATAGCTACATGAGTCACATAAAGCTCTAGCACAAAACTCCAAGAGGCGTCCCAGTGCATAATCTTTGTTCAATTCAAGTTCCGGAATGCTATTATGAAAGCGTTTTCTTGAGCGTCAGCTGGTGAGGCGAAATATCATGAGGTCAGAATCTTGATATTAAAGAAGCTGCCTTCATCGTGTACGTCAATCAAATTGCTCGTAAAAGCCTTTTTGAGAATGTCAGACTTCTTCATCACACCATTATAAATGTGACGCACCTCAGCATTGATTGTCGTCAATGAAATGCGGGTGACACAAAGATAATTTTGTTGCGATTTTAAATTTGCTGAGTGGTTTTGATGAATGTAAATTATTCCAAGCTATACTTTGATAGTTAACTTTGTTACTCACATTTTGTTTTGCGAGGAGATCCTTAATTATCACGCCATTAGAAAGCTTGACAAGAACGCGACCAAGCAACTGACTCACTGCGTGTCGACCCTCTTCCAACGGTCCTTTTCTAATGCTTTATCCTGCTCGCTGATTTAATCTTCCCACTATTCATATTGTTTGTATATATCATTGTACTTCGCGTTATGTTTTCTCTTACGTTAGAAAAATCGAATAAGTCCAAATCCAAACTTAGGCTTGTTTGAATTCTATTTTATTGTGAAGAAATATGCTTTGTGCAGTGCTACTATACCTTATGCAGTATACTTAGATATAAAGAAGTCTTTGATAGACGTTAACTATCAAATTTAAACTCGAATTTCTGACAGAGTACAAGCATTTAATTTTTTGCTTAATCAACAGCGTTTTGTCTCGAGAACAAAGCTGCAATGTATTTGCGTTCATGTACAAATAGTGGAATGGAAGAATATATACTTTTATCAAGGTGTTGGTCTCCCAACATTTTATCAATAAACTTTAAGCTAATTGTACAAAGTCATTTTGCTTTGCTGAATCTGTTTTAATGTGCGATACATTCAATGCGCTGTCAAAGGCTCACGCGTTTGTTTGCTAATGGAATATATCGCTATGTGGCTATGTTTAGTACACCAATCGTTGTTAGAAAATTTCAAATTAACTGCAGCTAGTAATGACAACACTGTCGATGCAAAGGATACGCTCATTTTCTACTTTATACCAATTCTCGTTTCAAACACTTATGCGGCACTATAAAAAATGTAATCTTTTCTTGTTTTGCTCGAGAAATAAGTAAGCTGTTGCCTTTTTTCTGTGTTCAGACAGTCATGAAGCGGCCATGTTAACAATTTTTATTAGCCTAGCAGTCGCAACTTTGCTCTAACTTACGGAGATCATAATGCTAACAAATATGCTTTGGCGATTGTGCTTCGGCAATTATTATCCAAATACTGTGAGGTCTAAGCATTTGTGTCATTCTCAAGAGATCACAGTCAAAGTACGGGGTCGTAAATTTTCGCATAACTCGTCAGTAGTCCCTGTAAAGATGAGCTTAGCTTACATGTGATGGCATAACACCGATTGTTAAACGACTTTCTCCTGCTGTGGTATGTGTTTCGCAAACCGAATTCACAACGTATCTTCTACGTTGAGTCGTTAGCATAAAGACTCAGCAAGATGCTTTTTTTCTTGATGACATTTTTTACGAATGACTATAACACATAACCGCAACTTCTGGGCTCTTACCGATAAGTGAAGTGATGAACATGGCCGCTTTTAGGCTGTCTGGAAATGAAGATAATACGACGGTCTACCCATTGCTAAAGTTCGATTATGAGAATGATTTGCATTATAGGTCGGTCTATACCACGTAGCGGGCAAGCATATCAGCCGCTGGTCTTGACGTTGTTGTCAGCTCTGACGTTGTAAGTCTTTAGCTTTCCAGCGTTACTGGGTATGCTCTGCAATAGGCATGATGCTATACTGCGGTAGTAATCGGCAAATGCATGACCATCTGACGACAAGCCAAATGAGCATCGAAAACATCTAAAATTAAAGACACAGCTAGACAACAAATTTGTACAGCATGTCAAATAGAGAAAATACTACAGCCAGGTGTTTTCTATGATCTAGCATATTTAATAAAAAGAAAGACAAGCACTAACTTCTTTCATCAATATATTGCTCTTGTCAGGCATCTGCCACACTCTTTAATGAAATGCTGCGCACAAAGCTAAAGATGACCAAAACAAAATACTGACGATATGTTTATAGCAGCGTGGTTTGGATGTGTCTTTCACTCCACCGCAGCTAACACTGCACCTACTTTTTCAACTCGCTCATGGTCCACAGACACCTCAGCCTTTGCATAATGATTAGTGCAAACTCTCGCCTGGTGCTTTGCCTGCAAGGGTTGCGAATTTTCTTAGGTAAGTAACATCGTCGTCAAAAGCGTCTCATATTCTAAGTGTAAGCTTGGTAAACTTAATGCCAGACTCAACCTCCATGCAAAAGACCTTACTAGATAATTAAGGGGGAATGAATGCAGGAGAAGAGACTAGACCGACTTAACCACCACCGTTTATCGACGCAAGTCACCAACACAGTTCTTTTCTCAGAATTTTACTTCGACGAGAATGAGAAGGACTTGCCGGAAATTAATTATCCAGAAGATGCATAATATGACACGGTGAGTGCTCCGACAAAGCCACCCCTCAGGTGGCATTCATAAGCATGACTTAGTTGAAAATGAAATTACTGCTTGGAACTTTTGCTCCAGCGCGATATTAGCGCACTATTTTAGCACCGTATCAGAATTCACTAGGCGTCGTAATTATCTGAATTTGAGAGTGTCCTGCACCCGGGGTACGCACAAGAAGCCCTGAACATTGGCAAAATCACGATTCAGTTAGAGTAACTATTTGAAGTTTGGATTAGCCTTCAGAGCATACGACTTGAACAAAGTAGTCATTTCAAATGCAGCTTGCTTTAGGAGACAGCCTTTTTTTACTTTGGCATACTGCCGAGCAAGGTGTTCCAAGTCAATTTTCCAAGCGCGGTATGAAATCACCTCTACCATATTCTAACGTGCGGTCAAACGACCGCGAGTTACATACGAACCACTTGATGTTTCGATTTCCAGGTTTTGATGAACTTTGGACAGTCGCGTAGGGGCTATTTAACCTACTTATTGGCTTCTGAGAAGCGGAATAACCGCGCTTCGTCACAAGAAGCTAGTGTAGCTTCTAAGAGCGCTTCTGGTACACAAAAACGTTGCATTGAGGTGCCGCTAGTCTTTGTGGTCTAGAGGATTTAAAAGATGACCTCTTTTGCGTTTGACCTTAGGCCTTCTTCTTGAGAGGCAATAGCTTTTGAAAGACTGAATGTATGCGTTAAAATTGCTTTCGGGAGTGTACCTGGTGGCTTCTTCGGGGCGACTCCGGACGCTTTGAGCCGTCATAGGGTAAATGAACGTTTTGATTAGAGCCATGAACTTTATAGTCCTACTGACCGCCGCGCATCTCAGTGCAAGGTCTTTAATCTGCGGCAAGAAATCGCCTTTTCAATGAGCTCTAGGATTGGCGAGGAGGCACGACCTAATGGACATGCGACCGCTCAGCCCAGTTCTCAAGTTTGTGGTGGCTATGGTACTCGTTCTTGCTTTAACAACAAAATCGAGCGCGGGAATAGAGCCTTGAAAAATACTGGAGCACATTGTGACTCACATGGGACTCGAAGTTCCCGAAAAAAACGACTTTAACATGTACCACATAAAATGCTAAAGGCAGTCTTGGGGTGGACGTCGATCCGCGCATTTGCAGGATCCTGAGAGGCCGAAATTAGACGGTAAAGACTTATTCTCGTCGTGATATAATTGCACTTTATTCTATAGTGAGTCAAAAAATTGGCCTTGTTGCCATAGCAAAATAGGCACGGGAAGGTCTCCAAAAGTGCTACTACAACTTCACTTAATCTTCAACTTGGTATGACAAGACGTTACAGTCTCAGGCAGCTAATATTAAGCTCTACTATATAGCAAATTTTGCTCTCTTTATTGTTCTTCAATCCGGATGTAGAATTCGCTGTGATTTACTCAGTTGATCTCTAACGTATTACAAACTGTAAGTAGACTTTGGGTGCTTCGTTTATAGCTCAATTAAAATGTAGCTATGACTTCGCTACGAAACGTTTGATTGCGCAAAGACCTGACGCGAAAAATGCACGAAAGACTTGCTATGTTTAAGCCCCTCCAACAGAAGACCACAAAAGCGTCCTGCCGATAGCGCCGGCTTTTAGGGTGAAACGCTCTCAGTAAGCATGGAGGTTTTTAAAAGTGACGTTTCGTGTTGCTCGAAATTACCGAGCTTATCCTTTTTGGCGGTAGGATTCATGTATCTAGCTTTTTTTGCGATTGATAAAGCAATTTAATTTTTTCTCCCGCATTTATTCAGAAATTCCTAGTTGTCATCTTCGATGAACAAAGCCACATTCCATGTTTTGTAATTAGCTGAATTTTCGCAATGTCATTTAGCTGTTTTTGCTCAAAAATTGTTTCCACACGAGTGACCTAAGATAAAAAGCTCTCTGAGCCCCCCCCCCACTTGTCTCAAATGCCCTCAAGCTTCGGATAGGTAGTGGAGCTTTATGGTACCTCATCTCAGTTTCCATATATAGATGTAAAGCCTGTAGATAAGTAAATGGTATTGTTTAGTGCAGCTCTACTGCGCTCTGTGAATTGTAAAACATGACTGTGATTAATTGTGGGTGGATCATCTGCTGTAGACTTCAACAATCTGATCCTTAAAGTTGGGGCAGCGTTTGCCAAAATAAAGCAAAACTTCTCGGGTCACTATCGTCCCAGAAAGTCATAGTGTTTATATGCTGTATACATAAACCGCTTTATCTCTTGAATTTTGCTAGCCAAAAAGATGAAAATCGTGTAGCCTTTCACCGCAAACAAGCCAAAGACAAAGGCGGGGCTTATATATTAAAAAGTTTTCCGTTGGTTTGGGTGACGCGTAAGCCGCGGGCTCGAGTCTCATGGATTTCTAGCATTCCACTGGTACTAACAGGCACTGTAAGAGGCCGGAGTGTGAGCCGCGGACTCGAGGGTAATGGATTTGCAGCAGATTTTCAGTACTGGCAGGCTTTGTAATAGTACAACGTGTGAATCGCAGAACTCTGATAGAGCTAACAGGTCGTCACATACTTTGCATTTTGCGACCACCGATGATTAAGACAAACAGTCACTTTTGGCCGAAATGACCGTACAGTGGTTAAATTTGCCCAATCAACCAAATAGTAAAGTGGACAGTCTGTTTACTCATAGCAATGCAGTTGAGATCAGTAGTGAGAAATTAATTACTCGACTTTGGCATCTTTTCGGCGCTAGATAATCGCACTGTACTCTTAAGATTTACAATCAATGTGCCTGACAAAATCTTCTGTTAATTGCCTTTCTAATGTTGCTGGTGTAGGTCAATACAGAAAGTAGCCTGCGCGAAAGCGCATCAGCTCACATATTAAAATTTTCAGATTCGTTCCAACACAGAGATTTACTTCGTGAAGGATGACATTCGGTGATGCAAAGCCATTGTCGTCCTCAAAATTGATGAAAAGACCACAAAGACTGTAAGCTTAGAAGACCACTTTATAGATATACCAGTGTGTACATTGTGGTAGCGGAAAGATTATGTTCGGCAGCTCTAAGCTGCACGGACTAAAATTTGATGGTTTACGCACGTCCGTTTTCATTAACTTGCAACAGGGCGTAGTCGGAAGCGTTGCAAAAGACGCTTAACGGCTTTGGTCTACCCGGCAAAGCCAGCGCTGAAGCTTGCTGAAAAATTTTTGATGCATCAAAATTATCCCAGTGGTAGATCTTCAAGCAAAAAGAATTTGTGAGATCCGTAGAGTCAGCACTGTACTCGTGCAAGTAATCTAGCTACCCTTGTGAGAGCGTGTCGCAGATCAAGCCAAAACGGCTGTCACTTTCTTGGGATCTGCGAAACTCATACTTGCACACAAAGCAGCCGAAGACTTTTGTCCCTTCTGCCGCAGCAACACAATTGTAGATGTTGGCATAGCGTTTTCCAGCAATTATTACCTTGAGCACTCAATGCCAATCGACCATTTTTGGGGGCTTGGGATAAATACATCGTTAAAGTTTGACCGAGCAATAGCTCGTAATGGTTGAAACAGTAGTGAAATCAGACAGAAAACGTCGCCGCGACGTTCAATGCTATTCGGCATCACTAGCCACCTCTATAATATGGCGATAGAAGTAGTAACCCCGTGAGAGATACATCTGACTCCCATCTTTGAATTGAGCACTAAACGTAGTGCTTAGTGTAATTCAGAGCTATTCTTAAGCAACACGCTTTTCCTTGAAGTGGGTGTATGTACACGTACCCTTACATTGGCTAGTATGATAGAAGCATAAATCTGTCACCATCATCCGTACGAGCTCAGAAAGTTGGTGAGGAGTTCAGATATTTCCACTTGTATATCATGTCATTCTATGCCTAGGTGGCAAAGACGGCTCTAATTGTGACCACTGCCTTGTGACGAAGTACTTCGTGCCAGGAACGAGATCAATCTGGTGCCTAACCCATCTATCCGGTGGGAGCTCTAGGTGACTTTCATGACATTACGTCTGAGTGCTCTTAAGTAAGGATCCTTGATTCGGATGGAATCACTCTGATTTTTTAAGGTGAAAACTTAAAGCTTCACCACGCATCTGGCAGGCCTGTGCTGTTTGAGCCCTAGAGTATAGACTTGCTCATAGAATTTGAGCACCATAACGCGTTCCGACTGCTTGGCAGGAGGAAGGGCTATAAGTGCAGCCACCTTTTTAGCTCATAGAAGTCAGTTAGTCGTTCGTGCACCTTGTACTACTCGTCCGACAGATGTAGAAGGATTGTTGTATTTATTTTGAAGCCTTTGCGAGGTTTGATCAATCCACCCGCGTGAGAGCAGGAATTTTTCTGCGAATGACTGTTCACCATCTCTCGTATGTCATAGATTGCGGCATAAAGACTGATTTATTTGATACAATGTATATTTTATTGTAGTCCTACCTACAATTTTGTGTTTGCACTAAATTTATGGCTGTAAATTAGCTATTCTTTTTGAGATGAAAATACCGATGGGTTGCTTATCGTGCACCAAAAGCCACCATTCTATTAAGCCTCCTCTTGACGAAAAGCCAATTATCACCACAGAAGCTCGACTTTGTGTAACGGCCGTATTCGGCACGAGTTGTTGGCGTGCTCGTAGGCACGTACGACGCTTTTTGAGGCAGCACTGTGTGCACTAACCACAGCATTTGTCTAGCATCAAGTTTACCAAAACCTTTCTGGTGCAGTTACGCCGACAAATTTCGCTTCGCTTGGGTTGGGCGCCTTTGAGACTAACATATTAGTGGACATCATATTCCTTTGTGTACGATAGGTGGCGAAAGCCACCATAAAACTTAAAGCGGCCATAAGAGATGGCGAGTCCATGTCATCGTCAGATCGGTTAAGTAGTACCTTGTCTGGAAGATAGAAGTAGAAATGGAGCTGATTTTACGTTACATGCTGTGACTTCACTCACCCTATGTACGTAAAAGTCAAGATTTAATGTCCACAGCTACTTGTCTAGTTTTTGGTACGGCTCAAACATGTACTCGTTCGCAGTTTAGGGATCGTGTTACGATGCATTCAGAAATGGTTTACCAGCATATGTATATAACTGTGCAATTACCATTAATATTATTCCAGAGTGGCCTTTCTTAGTGATACTTCGCCGAGAATCTAGGACCAATTATGTGGCTTAAATGAATGGGAGATGGGAGCCACTCACCCTTATATTTCTAGAAACTACAATGATACATCTGTTGATTATATTTTTTCTAAAATTGATACAGGCTTTGGATCTACCAGCATTTATCATAGTATATGTCGTTTACGAACACATGGAGTGCCCAATGCTTACAAACACATGTGGGCTTTACAACCACATGCCGATAAACAAGAGTAGACCATATATCTCCAATAGTCGCCGCTTACCAGACCACCGTAAAGCGTAGGACAGAGGTGCCAATTGCTCGCCAATCGTAACTCTTTCCGACGGCGACCATGATTTTTAGCGTCGCCTTCGGAATGAAGGTCGTCGTCGGATATGCCCCTAACCTTCGACAATCAAATAATAATCACACCACCAGAATGACTCGAACATGAGAACCATCCATTAATTTGGCCGACGACGAAAACTCAGGTTGTATGTCGCTTATTAAATTCATCCATCTTGGCTACCCACCTCAGCGTACCCACCAAACAGGTCCACGACTCAATCTTCATTCTTCAATTTGCCAACTTTTAGCTCGTATCGACTGCCATGGCTGGTGCTGAATCCGAGTCTCCGACCAACAAACGGCCACTCAAGTCCGAGACAGACACGAAAGAGGGTAATCGCATCCCCGTGACGCTGCTTTCCGGTTTCCTAGGTAGTGGCAAGACGACGTTGCTGCAACATATCCTCAAAAATAAAGATCATGCGTTGCGTGTGGCCGTGATCGTCAATGACATGGGCGAGCTCAACATTGATGCGAACCTCGTGGCGTCGGCGGGTGTGCTTCAACGCGAGGAGCAGCTTGTACGGCTTGAAAATGGCTGCATCTGTTGCACGCTTCGTGTAGACCTGCTCGAGCAGATTGCTCGCATTGCACAGAACGGGGAAGTCGACTACATTGTGATTGAAAGTTCTGGAATCAGTGAACCCATGCAAGTGGCCGAGACGTTCGTGTTCGAGTTGCCAGAAGGCGTTGAAGAAGAGGTGAGGGCCCAATTGCCACAGTCTCCAGGCACTTCCAAGCGCTCGCGTACCGAATCGGGAGCGTCGTCAGGAGCCGACACTAGTGCGACGGACACTTCTACTCCAACAACGACAGGGATCCCTACAGTTCAGCTCGATGAACTACTCGTTCGGGATGGCAAAGCATTGCCGCTGCTACGAGACGTTGCGCAGCTGGACACGTGCGTGACGGTCGTGGATGCCGCGACTTTCTTCCACGTCTTTGACGACCCGCGAATGCTTTCAGACGTTGAAGCAAATCGCAGCCAACTCCCTGAAGGCGATACTCGTACGATCACGGATCTTTTGATCGACCAGATTGAGTTTGCAGACATCATTTTACTCAACAAGACCGACTTGGTGCCAGTCAAAGACGTCGAACCGATTGAAAAGGTGTTGCGTCGTCTGAATTCGTACGCTAAGATTGAGCGAACGATCAAAGGCCGTGTGAAGCCTGAAATGATCCTCGGCACCAAGCTCTTTTCGTTCGAGCGTGCGTCCCAGCAAACGGGGTGGCTGGAATCGCTTACAGTCGCACATGTTCCCGAGACGATCGAGTACGGCATTGGGTCGTTTTTGTACAAAGCTTCACGTCCGTTCCATCCCGCGCGATTGACCGGTATCCTTCAGGACGAGTTTGTCATTGTCGAGGCTCCAACGCTTCCTCCTTTTCCTACTGATGACGATGATGGTCATGGTCACGACCATGAAGAGGAAGACCAAGAAGAGGAAGGAGAAACTGGTGAAGAGGAGGCAAACGAAGAAATGAATCCGGAAGACGATGGCGAACCTCTTGATAAACTAGAAATTGCCAAGCGGCTGGAAGGCAAACAAAATGGTTTGTTCAAGAACCTGTTGAGAAGCAAAGGGGTCTTTTGGCTCGGGACGCGCTCGTATAATTACGGGACGTGGTCTCAAGCAGGTTTATACTGCACTCTGTCAAATGGTGGTATGTGGATCGCTGCTCTTCCTGAAGAAGAGCGTACGCGCACGATGAAGGAACTGCCCAATTATAAGGAATTGATGGCGCGTGAGTTTGGCGATCGCGCCCAGGAACTTGTGTTTATTGGCCGATTTTCAGAAGAGGATAATGAAATTGCCAAGATTCGGGCGGCATTGGACTCGTGCTTACTCACTGACGAGGAAATGAAGCAATACAATGCTGGCGATATTGAGGAGTGGGATGACCCGTTCGAGCCTTGGGAGTACTACACATTTGATGACTAAGGGGCTTTTGTTAAAAGCCAATGGTATATTGTGCACTTTCTTGTATATTTCAACTTATACGGATTAATACTATTGTTGAATTACAGTCTTGTTAAAGTGTAATTATTGTCATCAGGTTGCTTGTTGTCACCAAATGTTGTGCCACACATACAAAATTCATGCTAGAGCCCCGTAACTTCGACGATTTAAAAGTGGGAGTTGAGTGATATGTTAATAACAGCAATAAGCTCTATGGTTGTAGGACCCGAAGTGTGCGATGTGTTTTCGAATAAATACCCAATCTGAAGAATGAGCGAGGAAAAATGGTTTGAACTAGTGTTGCGTCCTGGACCGATGCTTTACATTCTTTATCAAGCGCAACCCGAATAAGTACAATAAGTAATACAATGCGTATTATATCATTTTATGAATTATCCTGTATTACTTTGTTGTAGGAATAGTGCTCCTCTTTTCTGCAAGAATCCAAATTAGTAAAATGACACGTCGATGTTTGTTGTCAACAGATGACGATGATGTAGGTGTCGCGATTGCAACGCACTTATCTACGACGAAGACGTTGGTATGGGCTTGAAGGAATAGATACATGCGGAGTCCTACCCGCACTAAAAAGACCAAAGTGTTTTTCGTAATTAGCGCCAGTATAGCTCACCGTCGTGTCATACATCATAAACCAATACGAATCAGTTTTGTCAGCAGTCCATTTGACGTAGTCGTTTAGGTACACCTGCATATTTTCAAAAGACGGTTGATTGTTGATGTAATGCTCACCAGCCTTTGGCCAGCCAGTCTCCGTAAGACGAAGCTTCTCGGGGCCAAACTTTGCTACCACTTGGTCCCATTGCGCTTGCAGCTTTTGAATCGAAGATTGCGAGCCATACGTGAAAAAGGGGTAAATGTTGACACCAATGACCTCGCAATGATCTGCGAGCTTCCATGCGTGCTCGCTCAGCCACTCATTGATTCGCTGCACTGAACCAACTGGCGTATTACCCACACAGGCACGTACTCGGTCGATATAATTAACGAGCTCTTCAGGTGAGTACATGCCATGACCTCCATTTTGCATGTTTTCGTTGCCAACATAGATGGCCTCGACAGCCCAGGGGTTTCGGTGATAACCATCACAGACAGCTTGGATCTCAGCATCGATACGGTCTGGAAATTGTAATTGCACACCTGCAGCGATGCGAAGATTGACGGCTGCGGCCATGTCGATCGCGTTTACACCGGCCAGGTCTGTTTCAAACGTTCGGATGCTTGAAAAGTATTGAGATACTTGCCTCATGTCTTCTTGCAGCACGGTCCAATTCACATTCTCGTGGTGCCACGGAGAATAGGCGACACCGGTTTCTAGCTTGGCATTTGTAAGGCTGACTACTAGAGCGGTGAAGATAATTGCAGGCTTCATTTGAGTTTTTGCAGGTGCAGAGGACTAGGCGCTTGGCGTTCGCGTTCGACGAGGAAAATGAAAGAATGAAGTTTGATTTCGGTGCAAAACAGAAGGCTCCGAGCAACTCGGTGGTGATCGAATCAAGAAGTTAAGGACGCGCAAGATACAATGAGTTGTTGAGTACTCTTCACGATTATCCATGGCCAATCTTCGAACAGAATATTTTTTTTAACATAACGTGCAGCTGTTGACATGCCGTACCACAACTATTGTAAGAAAGGTATTATTTTTTTAGCCTGAACTTTGGATACATAATATACTCATGTCGGCAAAAATTAGAAACTTCGGCATCGATCCGTACAAAACAAATTCTCCGACCCGATCTCCACAGATTATGTCGCTCTCTATTTTGAAAGGATTGCAATATAATTTGCCAACCAAGAATCTGGTAGCTTCTATGGCTGCCTGAATTGTGGCGATCGTGGATTAAACAATGACTTGAAACATCTGACGTATTGCTGAATGTGGCGATCACGATCTAAACACATTTCGATGTTTCTATTATAAAACGACAATCTGAACCCTCCAACGGCTTCATTCACATGGTAAGTGACAACACTGCTTGACACATGCGTCAGCACACAGCAAATCATTAAAAAAATAGACATAAATGAGCTTACCCGTTAAAATAGCTACAGTGACAGACCAGCCGTTGCCTGGCTTCGGCGCTCCGGTGATTCATTTGGGACCGAGTACGCATAACTCATAATAGAAAGAGCGCCGTGGCGTATTGGCAGTATCTGTTCAGCACTAAGCTTCTTTTAAACAGCTCCGTATTAATGCTTCACTGCTGTTTTTGAGTACTCTAGATACCTTACAGCAACTGCAACCCGACGTTACGGTGCCAAACTTGACAAGCCAGTAAATGCTGAGCCAGTCGGCTAGCAGTCATTCCTTAATGTAGGAGTGACTTGTACCTAAGCTGGAGCGCTCGATCTGTAGGACCGTACGTAGCTGGATCGATGACACTACTCTATCATCATTGAGCGCCGAGTTACGGCCAATCTTCCGACTTGCTCGTAGTGGTCGTATTGACAGGGTACTTATTTGTGTTAGAGACACTATTATATTCAGCTTCGACAAATTTTAAGTCAGGCGTCCAAAACACGAGATACGAGACCCCCAAGTGCGTTTAATTGGTAGCGAGAAGCCTGTAGCTACTTATCGACCCCAATTCTTAGGCCGGAACATGCCAAAAGGCTTCTAAGACGGAATAATCGCTTAGCTTCACAAATGTTTACGGTGTTCGTGGAAATATTTTGGCCTCACTACACGCTGAGAAAAAAATGCAGTAAGCCCCGAAAAGTTGAAATCAAGCAAGCAAGACGCAAATGTCTCCTTCTTGGATTGCAATAAGCCCTGAAGACTCAGAAGAGCAAGACAAAAGTTGTTTTCTCCTCGGATACAAGTTTTTTGCATGGAGAACAGTAATTTCTGCGTAAGCACTAACTATCATTGATGGGCTTTGCTTTGGAGGTCCAAACGCGGCTTTTGTGAAGTGACGTTAAACCCTGGTAGACAATCAACAAACTTAAAGGCTGGATTGCGTTTAGTGCAAGGTGTTAGTGCGTCGATCATTTGGCTCTCTTTGCAATAGGCGATTGATTCGGCCGGTTGCTCAAACGCACAGCCCCAACAATATATCTGCCATTTGGCTTATTAGCCACTATGGGGTAACCATATCGACCACTGACAACTGCCTAATGGGCATCAAGGCTGCTACTATAATCAGCATGGCCGATAGCAGGGATCGTTTTGAAGGGGTGCGAGGGGCATTCTTAGAACATTATAAGGGTCAAAGTCCAAGGATTTGAAATACTGCTCACGCAAAACGACGGCTGCGTTGAAGACAAGCTCAGTGGTGTAGACAGAGTTATGCTGTGCCAAGACCGTTACGAAACCAATTTGTCACGTGAGCGATTTCTATAGACTTTAATTGTATGAGCTTACTTTTCTACAATCACGATTATCTTCTTGTTGCTAATATTTAGGAATTTAAATGGAATCCTTCGCTCCGCCGATAACATTCGGCCGATTTTTCGCAAAGTCTTCTAGGTTTCTTCGAAACTAATTTGAAAATAAACACAAATGCACCCGGGCTTCCTAAGTCAACAAATACCCTTGTATCTTTTCTTATTGATGCAAGAGAAGGTAAGGATCGTTAATGCGAAAGTTACAGTAGTAAATATAAACACAGCCTCTTAGTGCTGGTTGGTCCGTGAGTGCGAATGTTTATAAAGAATGATAGCCTTAAGGATGGTAAAAATTCACCACTTAGTCTGTAGCAAGAAAAATAGTCGTAAGCGCTCTGCGTTTAATATCTCTTCTCAATTTGCTTCAAGCAACAAACACTCTTCCTCCTTCATCGACTTCGCTCCGCTCGCGCTTCAGCCTCGTTCGACGACCGTCTAGTAGCACTTGTCGTGTCAAAGCTAAAATTTACTCGCATGTCATAGAGACACCCATGCAACTACAGCTTTACATGAGCAATTTTTTCAAGCGAGGGTGCTCATGGTCACATAGTGAGAAGCGAGTCATCTTGTGATGATTGCTACGAGCCACATAGTGGGAAGTACTGGATCACAAGGGGTAGTCTTAGCACGAATTTAACGATTAGTGTGGTTGCACGCTAATTTGATACAAATACCTAGAACTCCTTCGCCTGATCTGTAATTAAGTGCTTGGCGAAAATATTAAATTTTGAGTCTTCGCTACGGAAAAGTAAAGCCAATTAGTAACTTGATGACAACAGAGTCGTCAGACTTTGTGACGCTTGTCTCAAATAATTTAGGCAAATCTGTACTAATTGGGTACCGTGCCTTTATCGCCGACTTTGAGCGCATAAACGTGCACAAAATATGGACACTGTGTTAAACTCAATTGTGCACGTACTTCAGGCCTAAGGATATAGAGTATGATCTTCCAGAGCGGAAGTTTCACGTTGTAGAAAGGAGAACTATCCACAAGTACGCCATTAAATTCCAGGACTTGATGTCCCAGACTGAATCGAAAATAAGTAAATTGGGAAAGCGGGTCTTTTTCCAGGATGGTTTACCGAAAATTCGCAAAAAAGATCAAGGAAGCGAGTCCGAGTATTTTCCATATGGCCATTGAAGTTACCTCCAACTTCGAGGTTGCCCATTACTCGGGTACACCAATTCCTATATCGATCATGTCGTTTAAAACGTTGCCTACAGAATCAGGCTATCGTGCGAACCAGTCACAAACTCGAAACAAAACGTTTTTGGAGAGAAAGAGGAAAAGAACGACAGCTGGACCAAGTTGGCAACGTATAACATTTGTGGCGTTGTCGGCCACATATCGCCGCTATGTACGGCTTCTAAGCGCAGATGGGTAAATCGATATATTAGAGGTGCACTTAACGCTATCCTCAAAGCAGAAGCTCAGGCTATCAAAGACATTGGTCAAGAGCGATTCATCACCTTCTTCATCGACAATGGAGACAGTCTTAACGGTGTATGCGAAAAGTTGGTGGAGCGACCTTAAACTGAAGCAACCGCGGGTGAGATGACGCAAGTCGACCTTGGTAACACCCAAGTTGTTCACCGCCCGCGAAGAATGATGGACATAAGCTTGCAGATACCGATTTTTATTACATCGGGAACGTTCCAAGTCATACCTGTTTTTGAAAACAAAGAATACATCATCGGCATGATGTGGCTTCGCGAACACAAATTAGATATCGACTGAACTACAGCGCGCATGTCTACTTGTATCAACACAGAGCACCACGCGGCAATTCAACTACAGCCCCGTGATCAATGTCCGGCCAGATGGACTGCTAAACAATGCAATGATCGTATAGATCAGAGCCGCGAGAACTGCAATTACTATCGGCAACAAGGTCATCAAGCAATGACGCACTTAATTTCTCCTCATCAGTTTTCGAGAATGTTGCGTCGCGATAAATATATCGAAGCTGTCTTCGTTGTTAACTCGCTCGATTATGAAAGATTGAGCACTTCAGGAATCAGGATGGGAATCGATTAACGACAAGTCATCGAATGAAATGCTACGCCAGTATGCGGACACAGTGTTTCACACAAAGCTTCCTGGTGAGAAGCTTCCAGTACAGAATGGAATCGAGCGCAAAATTTGCTTAAAACTGGTACCAGGCAGACATCCGTCAAACAATGGCACCAAAACCTGAACAGCATAAAGCAGTCCAAATATATATTAAAGAGATGGTTCAAGCTGGCATTATTCGACCAAGTACGTCTGCCATTTTGGCATTAACATTTCGTGGCGCATTGTGACCGATTATCATCAGCTAAATCTAGCGACGATCATACCGGCGAAACGATACCGCATAAGGAAAACATTTTTGACGCTATGTCCGAATGTCATTGGTTTTTGTGCTCGGACTAACTTTGGGGTTGTTTTCGGTCTAAATTCGGTGAACCAGATAACACCTTGAATATCGCAGACCACGTTACGGCACTAGACCTTGTACTCAAACAGTGAAAAGATTAGCGAGTTTTCGTCGAGTTGTCAATGTGTCAGCTTTAAATAGGTGAGACCTCATGCCTAGGAGACTTTAAAAAACGAAAAGGCGGTCGAATGTACCCCGACAAGATTAAGATTATCGCAGAATGGCCTGTGTCCAAGACAAAGAAGCAAATAGTGTGCTTCTTAGGCACTACAAGCCATGTCTCTAGATTCTACAGAGACTTTGCGCAATTTGCAGCACCACTTCACGACACATAAAAAAATTGTCCTCGTGGAGCGATCGAGCTCTAGAAGGTCTAACTACTCCGCTTTACCGAACATGGGCGTCGCTTGACGCTTCCACTTGTCAAAAAGCTTCCAGACTTTTCGAAATCATTTGGTATAAGATTGGACGCCTATGAACTTGCGATTTGGGAGTTTTGTCTCAAAAGGCGGAAGTGTGAGAGCAATTGGTTGCTCCTATTGGTTGAAAGATGAAGCAAGCCGAGTTAAACTACTGCATATGTGAGCAAGAGCCACTTCTGATTATGCAGGCGCTAAAGTATGGCGTGTGTATCTTCTCGATCGACCATCCACAGTCGAAACGGATCACAAAAGTATTGAGATGATCCTAAAGCAGAAGACTACAAAACGCCGAGTAGCTCGATGATTAAAGGAGCTTGCTAAGTTTTAGCCTTTGTTTAAGTGGATTCTCGGTGTAACTAACACTGTGGCTGATGTACTGTCACGCAATCCAGAAATTTGAAATTACAAAAAAAGCTGCCTAAGTTGACCTGCAAGAGCTACTGGAAGCGGCTAAGAGCCGTATGACCATGGCGACAATTAGGACGAACAAAGTTACATTGCTCGATCCGCAAGGACAATGAATGCGTAGAATAGAAACCTATAGTATATCGTCAAGAAGCTAAAAAAGGAGATAATGCACCGTAGTACTTATTGCAGAATAATATTTTGTATTACCAAACAGATGAAGTTAACACTCCACGACATTATATTCCCACCGACGACAATCTTAGTGCATGTGTCATCTGTGAGAATCATGATTTTGTATCCGCAGACCACCCAGGATCTTACGAAACCTTTCTGGCCGTCTCTGGATGTTTCAAGAGGTATATGGGTCGGAATCTCCATGAACTTTATTGTGTCTCTACCAAAGATTACAGGTGATGTTGATCGCTTAGCAAAAAAGGGCCAGGGTCATCGCAAGGGAGACAACAGATGACACTACAGAAATCGCAAAAGTCTTCAAGAAACATATGAAGGATCATGACTTACCAAAGTTAATTGTGTCCGGCCGAGACACCAAATTCACATCTGAGTTATGGCAAGCAATCGTGTCTGCTGTGGGAACGCAGCACGATTTGGCTCCGGCTTTCGGACCACAAACGGATGAACTAACGAGAAGAATTTACTGTTTTATTTAATATAACCTTTGAGGTGTCGTCAAGCTTGCAAATAATGATTAGGACGAAGTTTTGCGGTTGACTAAGATAGCCTGTAGTCGACGCGTATATTTAACAATTGAAATGTTAACACCCGAAGCGGATCTAGGATATGTTCCTAATATGCTGGATTATGTGGCATCATATTTATAATTTTACAAGTTAGAGATATCACCACAAACGTTCTACTGTGTCAAAATAGTATCTCAATGTCGCATGGGACCGGACAAGCGAAGCACGAGAGTGCATCAAGTACTGTAATGATAAGAATAGACTTGTCCAAGACATTCAAGTCAGCAATATGGTGCTTTTGGACGGCAAGAATTTGGATACCGTCCAAAGGTGTTGCTCAAGCAAAGAAACTCGTGCCACATTTCACTGTCGAAGCCGTATCAAAAAAGCCCCAAGCTTTGGCAAAGGTGAATTTAGTTTTCGGCCGATGGCTCCGAGAGACAACTCTTTGAAGCTGTTTTCAAAAGTCGAAAGCACAAGGAAAACATACAGTACAAAGGTTGGTGGTTTGGTCAAATTAAAAAAAAACAGTTGGGATAGTACTATTCCCGAAAGCTCTAACGTCTACTGGGATTACAGAGTCACGAACGCTATTAATTGAGTCCTTTGAAACGAATTAAATAACATATGCTGAATTTGGTAAGGCGAGAATATTTGCGGCTGTGCATTTCTAGAAGATTATCTTGGACAGCTCATTTAAACTCTTTTACTATTAATAAAGCCACATGTGTAAGATGGGCTTTATCGAAGACCGCTATCGAAAACTTTGATTTTTACTTATCTAGAACTGACATACCACTCTCTATCTATCACCAAACACATTCATTATATTAGTAGTTCTCGTCGATGCGGGAAAGAAACCATCAACGCTGAAATTTTTTAAACCTCGACCGACGCTGGGGGTGGAGCTTCATTCGTATGTGCTTTTATAAACTAGATAAGTTTGCTAAATCAAGTCAGAGGCCCAGTCCTTTGCCAGACGACACAGTTTAACAGCGTAGTCCGGCAAAGACCTGGGCTTCTGCTAGGTTTGCGCGGCACTTGCACCCTGGTTAAAAGAGTGCAAGTGCAGCGCACACCTTGCTTTTTTAGGACCATATTTGCTCTCCACTCTTTAATCCAAAAGGTTTTATTTTGAAACTTCAAAGGTGGTAACCTTTGGTTGAATCAGCTTGAACACTCTAGTGGGTGCGACCACTAGTAAGGCGGGCCTTATTCCATTTTACAGGAACCAGTCATGATTGATTTTTAATTTGCTATAAATTTTGAAAGTAAAATTGTACTTATTATTTGTTCCATTTTTGCGGCCTTTATACCAATACTTGAGCAAACTTTTGTAATTTTAGAACTCGAAATATATACTCTCTTGGAGAGCTTGGGGACTTTGACATAATTCGCTCGTATTTCGAGCTGAAACGCCCTGACGCTCTGAAATGGCTCACCAGCATGAAGAACCGCAGTTGTAGCAGCCTTCTTGAGCCTGTAAAGCCTGCAAGTCTGTATATTAGCGCACACATCATAAAAAGGTAAAATGATATACAACTGATAAAAAACTTCCAAAACTATTTTTGTAACAATCTTTCTGCGCGGAGATAATATATTATTCAAATGTGACGGGTCACACAGTACCTTCTACCGAAGAAGCGTTTAGTGACATACGTGTTTTCAATGAGCAATTGCTTACACAACCTCATCTTATAGGCATAAATGCAAGCAGTAGAACTCAAATTTGAACTGATATAATTTTTAGCTTCTTTATGTGTTTTTTCTCTGCCTTTAATCTAAGATGGGCAGGTTACTTTATCGCATATGTCATAACTTCATCCCTTCCATTTGAATCCACTCATGCATTTCCGGTACAAGAGCAATAAGGTACCATAAGTATCATTGCTTCATGGCTATATACTTGAGAAAAAAATGCTCTTAATTTGAAAGCCTGGCTATAAAGGCTGTCACGTTGACTTCAACAAAAAGCAAAAATGAACCGGAATTCGTTTACTATGAACCTGTTTGTATCAACTTAATCCCTCGAGCATAAATGTTCAGGACTGGATACTTAAATCGCCTTCATAGAAGTGAAAAATATACGAAAAATTCTGAAAGCTTGGCTATAATAAGGCAATTCCATTGACTCTGCCAAACCGCTTAAAAACGCAAAATCCATTTTCTGTGAGCCTATTGCTTTGGTCTTCACAGCTCGTTTCCAAATGCAGCATGTGCTGGAAATTTTTACGCTCACAAGCTTTAATGCTGTACTTTGGCTGTGGGTAGCAAGTCATTGACACGTAATCAATGACCGTCCCAGACCGATTCATTTGGGACAGGCGCCCGATAAGAATTATGTCCAAATTGAAATTTAAAAAGACCAAGCTGTCTCTGGCATCGTGGAGCGTAGTGTAGCACGTGAGCTCTTAACCAAAACAAAGCAAGGTCCAACCAATGTACCGATACGTGGAAATTAACAATGAGTACCGAGTGGTACTCAAAAGATAATGTATATACTACATACACTAAATGGCTTAGCTGGCTCTAAGCCAAGTTGTTGCTCTTATCACTACACATAGAGTGGCACATTTCTCAAAGAACATGGAGTGTGCTCGCAGTATGTCATGCAGGCCATAGTACACAGAAGACCGAAGCATTCGAGGCACCTCCCTTAATATACTTATAACTCGACGTTTTGCTGGACTTAGATGCAGACGTTGGGTAATCGAAGTTTGGTTGTGTGATATGCACCTTATACTTAACAACTCTTTATACTGTCAATCTCTTAAGGGAGAATAAGGTGGCGTATTGAGCTCACAGAGCTATTCGTGCTGCTAGTTGAGCAGACATGCCGATTAATGGTGATATCGCTAAGCAATTTACCCTTGTAAAAGAGGGTATCGATACGAACGAAGACGCAACATGTCTGAAGCCAACATTCGTCGTAGAATTCTCCGTCTGAGCTACTTTAAAAAGCCTGCACGATCAATGGCATAATACAAGTGGTGGCCGTTAGGTCTGAATGCTCGATTGACCCCTTATCAATTCTTGATGAAGTGGTTTTTATCGACACTTAGAAAGTCAAGTCACGTAAATTTTTTGGCAAACAAGTAATCGAGTGTGAACTTTATGACATGTCATACCTGGTGAAATTGTGCATATAATAATTTGGTAATATTGCCTACCACACCAGTGGCTATTTCTAATGGAACACTGTGACGATGCTGACGCATTTTACAAACAAAAGAGGCAATGGCACTTAATAGCAATTCTTTTATTTGCACATTTGTGCGTCAAAAAACCAAATGGCAATTGGCGCATTGTGCTCTAGTTTTTCGTAAATGCGCTGCTTTTGTAGACGAATCGCCGCAAAACAGATTGAGTCAGTAAAATAAGCAGACTATCCGCTTTTTGTAAAAGAGAGTGACGTATCATTAAAAACGGTGAGCACCCCAAGTGACATGCTCTGTAAGTGTTCTATGACCTAAGTGTTATTAAACTCTTCGTCGGCATTATCGAGTAAGGACTTGCCATATTCACAACAATTTCTAATTTCGACTTAACCTAAAGTCGTGTAGATCGGAGCTGGACGCTATAAACTACCCAGTCTTCTTACAGGCATTGCCAAAGTACATAAGCACGAACAATGTTACAATCAATAAAGATGAGGAAATTTTTGGCGTCAGCAAGTTTCCTTTATAGCGTAAATTACATAAGAACGACCTTCGAAAAGATTCTGCTATTATCAAAGCCATCGTAAATTTGGCGGCTTTGTTGAGCTATAAGAGCTCTAAGAAACTCACCCGCTTGCTTACTACGTACATAAGTATAGCGTAAAATACGCAGAGGTGATGGTCTTCTGTTCAATCTCTCAAAATGATACGAAATCAGGTTTGAAATGCCCAGCACTTAAGAACATTGCTAGTCAATTATAGCCGGTTACAGCTGCCAATCTGGTTATAAAACAGTATTTAATGTTGTCTATGGCGGAAAATTAGAGTATGTCTTAGAATTTAATACTACCATGATGATGAAAAAGAACTATTTGCGATATAGTGTACTTTTTTTAAATAGAAGGCTCAACTGCTAGCTTAAACCATTCGTCGGTACGTCTAGAAATTCTCCGCGCCGACGAACAAATGCAGTTAGCGTGTATAGGCTGTTTGATGCTGCCAGAGATAGCAACGGAAACACTTCAATTACGTTGGATTAGCTAAAATAACGATTTAAAGGGCCAATAAAACAAAATCGACCTCGCTGTTATACTTAAAGATTTCGAGACTATAGATCATTTTTCGCTTTTGACACTAACACGTAAGAATTATTCCTGCGTATGCCACGACAGTATGAGTTCTGGGTCGGTTAATGGGGCAAGGTAATAAGCCCACTTCCTTGTACAAAATTGAACCCCTTCTTAAGGTAGCTAATGCGACCTCTTTGAAATTTTCATTCGCAGACTAACAAGTCCTTCTCATTGAATTAGCTGTCAAGAATCCTTAAGATAGCGATTTAATGCGGATCACACTGCTGCACAGGTGAATGGTTTTGTAATAGTTATTTTAACGATGTATACATGGTTTCGAGATATTGTTAGAGAAGCTGTGTATGAAGGTCAACATACAAAACAAGTACAATTAGGTTTACGAAATGGTATGCTTTTATTTATATTTAGTGAGTTATTATTTTTCGTTAGCTTATTTTGGGCATTTTTTTATTCTGCTTTAGCGCCTACACCTGATATTGGATCACTATGGCCGCCATTGGGTATTGAAACTGGTAATGCTTGGGGTATTCCGCTATTAAATACGATAATTTTATTATCATCAGGAGCAACTATTACATGGGCACATCATGCAATTGTTTTTGGTGATCGAAAAAATGCAATCTTAAGTTTAATTATTACTATTTCATTAGCTTTTTTTTTACTTTAATACAAGCATATGAGTACATTGATAGTATTTTTTCACTTTCAGATAGTATTTATGGAACTACTTTTTTTTTATTAACAGGTTTTCACGGTATTCATGTTATTGTCGGTACAAGCCAATAAAGCTGCAATTAAAGCAATGCTAGTTAATAGAATTAGGGATTTAATTTTATTGTTAGGTATATCAACAATTTTTTATAATACCATTGTTACTGAAAAACCATCTTTAATACCTTCTGTTATCCAATTTGTAATTTCTTCGGAAGTTTTACTAGGTAATTAGATGAAATCAGTTACATGAAAAACTTTTTCTATATCAATTGTTTTACTCTTTTTATTTAAATTAAAACTATTTAATCTAGATAATTTTTTTACAACGGAAGATCCGTAAGACATATATGCTTCAATCAGTACGTCAACAACATGTAATTGAAGTGGCGTTCAAAACACGAGAGGCCCTTGAAGGCCAGGCGACGCCTTTATGCATCGTAACACAGTTTTTTCACCGCCACAAGCTTTTGCCCAATTTGGATTGACAACATATATATATTTGTAACTGCAAAAGGAGATGACTCGGCACAGGAG
The DNA here is from genome assembly GCA_003676415.1 of Plasmopara muralis. Taxonomy (NCBI): domain Eukaryota; phylum Oomycota; class Peronosporomycetes; order Peronosporales; family Peronosporaceae; genus Plasmopara; species Plasmopara muralis. The sequence continues at coordinate 28,929 of RCHQ01000173.1, read as the reverse complement.
GCCTGATTAATCCACCACGGAAGACTGCTATTTTTTCCTAGATCGACTAATTTGAAGCAAAATGACGCGCTCAGGATCGCTCTCATTAAGTTGCAGGAACGTGCAGTCAAAGTTATGTCGCGAACGATGCAAAATGACATTGTCTCATCCGGCAAAACCAGAGCTAATGCCCTTAAAAGGCTTTTATTATACTTTGTGCTTTTGGCACAACATGATTTAATGTTTTTTTCTATAGACTAACAACAGTTTCGCAAACTTTTTATAGCGAGACCCATTCTTGTGCAGAAAGTTGGCCACGTCTTGCCGCTGGCTCGAGTTACTAAGCAATGTTTTTGAAGGACAAGCTGGAACCTCTGCCATTTACTTAATATTCGCGCATACTTAATGGCTGCCTTCGAAGTAGCAAATGCATTTAGACTAAGACAGCTTAGAAATGCCAAACAGGACTACTTAAATTATTAGAACATTAAGTTTGCACTGGTGAAGCTCGAGAAAATCTTCTGGGCTCCACGCCATTCACAGTATATTTGAGCGACCTTTCATAATGGATAGCAACAAAATGACTTGTGTGCTCGAACAGTTGCCTAAATCGAATGGCATTTCGCTTCCACTGGTTCCCTCATGAATTTTTCAAATGTGTCGTTGAGACCCTAATGTTTGCCATATTATTGGTGATGAAATACAAAGGTGATCATGTGATACACATGATGTCGCAGTCAGCGTTTCGCCCGACCAAATAAAACCAATTTCGGTACTTTGGATACATATTGATGAATTTAAAAATGACCGAATATTTAAGGATTCGTGGGATTTGCCGAAGGTCAAATTTGCGACTCGCATCATAAGTCCAAAACAGAGTCTCCGCGTATCGGCGAACTGGCAAAGGCTTGAGCCTTATTTTTGGCTTGTCAAAGCTGGCAGCTATACAGACATTGTGATCTTTGTGAGCCACCAACAGTTACTACCGATCCAGCCATTTGATTGTCAATGGCAAGATTGTCAGAATGTCATTATGATCGAGAATCAGAAGTAGCGAGATCTTTATAAACAGTCGTGGACTTTTGCCTCTCGTTGAAACGTAATGGCTTTGACAACAAATCCGTGCTAAAAAGTAGAATATCTAACGCTGAGCTTGACATTTTGCTGAAGCCGAGACATCTTCAGAGGCGTGTTTTACCATACCCACTGGATATCCATATTCAATGCTTTGCTCCCTGACAAGCAAGACTCCATCTAATGTGCTTAGCCTTGTCACAGAAAACTCTGGCTACTCATGTGACTTCTATATATATATATATTCATTGATGGGATGTGGTAATTACGGATCCGAAGTGTCGCAAGATTGCACTTATCTTTGTACTGTTTTCGACAGCAAGAATTCATGATTAGTGACCTTTGATATAGTATTGAAGTGCGTGTATAGATGCGGATTTTGTGGGGTCCACGCATGATTGGCTAATCATCAATAACAATATGATGCTCTTTGTCAAATATAAAAAAGCGAGCTCACCCAGTACAGATGTATATACGGTCTTCCGGTGATCAATGTTTACTAACTATTTGATTCACTACTTAATTTAGTTCAAATGTTATATTTTTGATAAACGACGAAATTAGCTGCCGCAAAAAGGGCAGGAATTCTGACCGCCTTTGACAGTAACCGCATTATACCCTTTGGTACGTAACTCGTTTTCTTAAAAGCTTATGTTAACTAAAGCCCAGCCCCTAATATAAAAGATTCGCTTCATGTGAAATCCCGTTTTGCTTTTCTGCTCTAATGCTGGAATTTTATCAACAAAATGACAAATGACATTTATTATTCTTGCGCTACAAGTCGGATAGGACCAGAAACGGCAACAAAGAATGCTGCCATTTATTTATGCTATAAAGAGGACCAGGAAGCTTTTAAAGAAGCTGCTTCGATAATCAATGGTGGATTCGTAATTCTGCGCCTAAGGTCGCGCTTGGGCCCTGGGCATTTCAGAAATATCTCTCCCGCCAAAATCTGCTCTAGGAAAAAGGAATTAAAAGAGACTTCAGCTGCAGCGCCACGAGAAACCTGCTACTAATCATCCCCACCTCAAAAAAATAAAGGGTACTTGAAGCTTCGGTAAGATTTTGCGTTTCGCTTTGCCCGCTAAGGCTGCAACAAACTCTCGAGCTAACGACGACGCTGTCAGAGTACCGATTTGAAGCATTACAAAGTGTTAGCTTTGTTGTATACCTTAATTGGCATGCTAAAGGCTTACTCGTCAGGAAAAGTTGTACCTGGCGATTCCCAAAGTTTGGCTTGCTTTGTGTTTGGCTTGTCGGAGGCTAATAACAGTGGGGTAGTGTGTTGCTCCGGCAAGACACAAGTATTACTGGGAAACAATCCAAGAAACTGATTATGGATACGGGATTATAAAGCATAGCCCCCGGATACGACGGTGTGTGATAAGGACTCGTAGATTATCGCTGCATTTTGACAAAGCTGTTCCAACTAATCAGACAAAATGATTGAGTCTGCAGCAGACCTTTCAAAATTTTGATGGTCGGTCAGCCGCTCACACTGCGCAGCACGTACGCTAAGCTGGGTTAAGAAGCTTCTTTGTTATTAAATTGCACTCGGCAATGCGGCTCACGCATCTAAAGCCTTGGCATCCTTCCATGTAAGTAATCTAAGGCCCTTGAGAGCTCTGTTAACCTTTTGAGTCGCGAATACTTCAAAGTAAGCGGGCAAGCGACCAGGAAAAAATATGTCTTCTCGAGGCTATGCAACATAAGACCATTTGTATTGGAGGAACGTTTATCAGACTTCTTAAAAAGTCAGCTGAATTTTACTATACAGTCAATAAATACGATTGCATTTGATAAAAAAAAACAAAACGACGTCGTTAGGTAATTGCCGAAGTAGAAAATTTGATGAGCTTTAAAAGGGCGGTAAAGTATTGCTAGACCTGACCAATCTACCACCAAAACGGATGAATTCGATAATATTGAGTATGATAAAAATTGTTTCGTCCGACTCTTCACAGAGTTATAAGACATGGGTCGGCGTGCACCACATATCTTTCCAAGACGATGTCGGTACTTATCTGAAGACTAAGTCGAAACAATTGATGTCCAAAAGAGCCACCACAAGGCGGGTCATGCGAGAGAGTGTATTTTCGTGCTCAAGTTCAGCTGTGACGGGGTCACACAGGACCTTGCACATAGGAGCCGTACAGAAAGACAAACGCCCTTCCCGTGGATGATTTATCACTTATTTCGAGTTATGTTGAAAGGCAGTACGCATTGATATGCAATTAGTGAACATCTTTATATCACAATGTCATTTCCAATCAAATAAAAACGCACTTAACGTGATAGTGACTATATCAACTTTAGTATCCTCTAATATACCTTAATATGCACACCGATGTAGAATACGCGTCGTGCACCAGTAGCTACCATTCTTTTAGGGCTCCTTTTAACGGAAAAAACTTTTTCCACAAAAGGTTTGCTTATATAACAGCCTGTTACATCCCTTTCCACTAAAACTTTGCTTACATTCGATAAGAGAGCAATGTATCGCTATTGACTTTAATACAAGAAGCTAGTAAGATCCTAGCGATGATGAAACAAACAGCAAGAAAAGGCTGCCAATTAGCGGTTCGATTGAAAATGGTCAACCCCACGCCAAATATAGCCGATTCGATTTTCACAGCTGCCTTTGCACCTTAATCGCTCTCTGCGCCTGCACATGCTGACAGCACGAGCCCCAACTTTCTTTGGACTAAATAACTCAATTTGTGAGGTAAGAGCTTAAGCTTATAAACCTCGAGATGGCCCAGCTTCATTATATATATACTTTAGTATGTGATTAAAAAACGCGATATACATACAATGCAACCATCATTTCTGATCCCGGTTTGTAGCGACCATTGAACAATCGTATCCGACTGCTTCTGCGAGCTCTGTAAAACGGGATAGTTACACCACCCCAAATGACACTTCTGGCACCCCATCCACGTTGCAATATATACTAGGAGATATATTTGCTACCTCGGTGATCAAGAAGTACCAGAGGGAGCGAATTTTGCCTCTCCTTTGCACCCCTTAATGAGGAGAAGCAGCTCCGATGTGATCTACTGTACGACTTCAAGTGTAGTTAGACTGCGGCTTCTTTAGGCCGACTTTGGATGCTAATGACCATGAGAAGAAGTAAGATTTCTTTGACCATTTAAACGTGAGCTTCACAGTCGGATTAACTGCCGCACATGCCAGCTTGAGGTCTCCGAACTGCGTCGGAAAGTCGTTGTTCGGAATCTTTAAGCTGTCATGTTTCCACGCGACGTCACAGCCTTATGTGATGGCTATTTTTGGCCGCCGTTTGATCATTCTCACTAGCCTTTCCAGCAAAAATTAGAGTGAAGAGGTGCGGAGGACAGTTTAATACTTGGACTCCTGCGGATTAATATATAAACCTTTATAATCGATCAATTTATTGAGTAATTTTGCGTTTTGGTGCAATCTCAAATCCTGTCTTCGAACTTGCCAATCATTTATGAAATTTACAAATTTTGTTGCTTTGTGATTTTGTGTCAAACTCGCAGCGCCGGTATAACATTTCTACCATGACCAAAGTCTAAGAATCTTAATATATAAATCTATCATGTCGAGCCCTGACCACGCAAATTGCCAACCTGCCAACGAAGCGAAAGCTAAACAGTTTGCAGCACGCGCTAGAAGTCCACCTAAAACCAATGTATTTTCTCTAAGTAGCATTAATAAAAGTTTGGTCGCTATCGCCCGCTTCTAAGCAAACCAACACAGAGGCACTTTCAAAAATCAAACTTTCAAGAGGCCAACCTGTCAGAAAATTGTGCACTTATTGCGTTACAGTTACGTGAGAACATGTCGCTTGCCATGCTTCAACTAAATTGCCAGGCAATGCCACTGAGCAAATACCGCTACACAATGTTTTAACGACGTTGGTAGCATGCCTGCATTGGAAGACAAGACAGCCGCAATTTAAAAGACTAGAAATGTATCAACGATAGGGTGAGAATCTTGTCCTTCTACTTATTAGTGAAAAATATTCTTACCTTTTGCATAAAATGAATGATTGGAACGTATTGATTAGTGGACAAACATTCACTTCAATTTGTTCAATGTTCAAAAGCTTGTGGCCACCAAATAGTTAAAAACGACAACAAGCGGCTGCATCAAGAGACAGCTTATATGACCATAGACAGCCGGCGAAAGAGGCAACAACTACATCATTAGCAGCCACAGTCATTTAATCCAACAAAGTCGACCATAATAAATTGAAGACGCTATAATCCGATAAAGAAATTGTCATGACTTTAAAAACATGGAAAAGTTGTGTTCGCGGAAACAGACAAGATGCAGCTGAAAAGGCTCAGATCCTGTGCGTACATCCACCGCAGAAACAGATTACATGAGATGCAATTACGAAAATGTCGGATACACCAAAGCTTTGAAGGCTTACTGTGAAAAGATGAAAGACCACCAGCAACAAAATCGAGACACAAACAACGAGTTTTTTGAGCTAGTACCTGGGTTAATCCTTGTTGAAGAAAAAGCTTCGTCGTGTACTTAAACGTCATAAATTTACTGACACGATTTATCACCACTCAATTGCTGCTCCAGAACTAATTTCGAATTGAGATGTTGTCACTACAACAAAATCGGCAAAAGAAGCAACCTCAGAATTTACAGCTACACAACGTTTGCCAATTAGTCAAACTGAAGTTAGCGCCGTCTCATCTTTTACAGACAGCTTTGGCGAGATAAGATGCTGAACCCGTGTCGAAAAAATCAAAAGCTGGAAGTAAATAATCGCCGCTTAAGCGAAACATCACTAGCAGATTAAATGGACAACAAGATAAGCAGCGTCATACCCGTTTATCGGCAAAAACAAGCGCTGAAGCTTCGAGAAAATGCGATGAATATAAATGAGCGGCTGTTGGCTTTGACATGGACAAGCGCAATACACTTAACAAATCATCTTTTTTAATTTTTCAAATCAAATCAAGTCAGTCTAAGTACGAATGCCGTGACCTAGCTCGAAAATTTTGCCGGCTACGTGCGACCGTGGCACACTAATTTGGCTTCCAAAGACGCAGCACGACTGTAAAACTAAGCTATAATAACTGTCTCTGAGCACACTCAGCAAACTAAAAATCTTCATTTACCACTAAAGTGTAGGCAATGAGATTTTATAAACGTCAAGTGGATAAGTATTTAAGCTTATTTGAAGCTTTAAGTATTTTGATGTTTCAAACTAAATTCTAATGGAAATGCTGGCACTGATGCTACAAACGAAAGTACTTTTGCACAGTGAATTCACAGAGCAAGTTGTCTGCTCCGTGCAAAAATTACCGGATCGTGTCGTGCGTACGGCAATATCGCCACGGCTCTCGAGCAAATTTTCGTTTACTCAACCTTTTTTATTTGGGTATTATAAGTACGTTTTTTGTAAATGCGTATTTGTCGTAAAGAAGGGGAGAATTCTAATAAATGCTAACCAGCAAATGCCCCCTATATTCATTTATGTCATGCCTTCGCAGAAATTCTAATGGACAACAAATCATCATAAGAATTCTGTATATATACGTGGCTTATAATTAAGTAATACCGTACTCTTAAGGAGTTATAATGGAGTAGTGGCATAAATTACAGATAATGGCGAGAAAAAAAACTTGGGATCGTTTGCAATTTACAGAGTTTCAACTGTTTGACCGGAAATTTAAGTAAGGCTCAATATAACATTGGCAAACCTTAATCGTGCCACAAACTTTCTTCGAGAGAAAGCCGTCAAATTCATGTCAAATTTGTGTTAATGAATCTGTACGTGTTTTCACTGCTTGTGCATGCAGTGCCAGGCCACTTTCGTTTCCAACAATGGCAAATCTTGATCGATTATCTGCCTCTCTGTCACGCCTCGCCTACTTGTTTAAAACGAACCCAGGATCAGCGAGACGTTGCATAAGTCATTCATCGTTTTTGTGTCGGCCCAACAGTCTCTATGGTGCGTCCTCCGAACCCACTAACGTCCGTCATCGTTGTATGCAACACCAACTGTCGAGTTGCCGCTCTTCACCGCGTTCTAGACACCATTAGCGAGTTTGTGGACTATTCTGTGCATTGGTCTCTCCCCAGTGCATGTGGATTCGACGACCCCAATGGAGCACTGCGTTTAGTCCAACGAGTCATGCTTCATGAAGCAGTTGAGGCCGAGAAAGCCAACCTAATTGTCAATAATGACGTCAGCGGAAAAGATCAGTCACAAACAACTGTGCCGCATATCATGTATGCAACATTTGTCCTCCTCAAACGAGACGACCCATTTTATCGACAGAGAATATTTACTCTTGCAATGGCAAAAGCGGCAGCTCGAGGTGACTTGCGATTAATGAAGTGGCTCGTTCAGCAATTTCCAGGATGCTACGTGACACTGGCAGTCGAAGAAGCATCCAAGAACGGCCACTTGGACGTGTTAAAGTGGCTCTATCAACTAAACTCTGATAAAAAAATTGATACAACAAAAGAAGAAGTGAAATCTGATCAGGTTGACGTCTTTTGGGGTTCGAGAGAGCTCTTCTACGCTGGCCAGAACGGTTATCTGCACGTTGTCGAGTGGCTTCAAGAGCACACGAACCCTACTCCAACGCACATGTTTTTTGTGACGCTCGAAGAGGCAGCCAAAAATGGCGATCTGGCCATGGTCAAGTGGCTTTGCGAAGTACGTGGCGAGCAATCTTCTTATGCTTCTGTACTAGCAGCTAGTGAGGGGCATTTGGATGTGCTCCAGTGGCTCCGAGGCAACTTTTTAAATCCTAAGGCATCAGTATCAATGGACGATGCGGCAGCAAATGGTCATCTCCATGTGCTCAAATGGTTGCAGACCAACGCGGGGTATGCAACGATAGCAGCAATGAACAATGCAGCTGGCAATGGACATTTTGCTGTTGTGAAATGGCTGCACCAGAATCGAAAAGAGGGCTGTACGACCGCTGCCATAGATCTTGCTGCTGCCAATGGGCATCTCGAGATCGTACAGTGGTTGCACGGTGTTCGAAAAGAAGGGTGTACGAAGGCTGCAATCGATGAAGCTGCAGCAAATGGCCACCTTTCCGTCGTACAGTTGCTCCACCAGTGTCGCAAAGAAGGATGTACAACACGGGCCATGGACGGTGCTGCAGCAAATGGCTATCTGCCAGTAGTCCAGTGGTTGCATCAATACCGTCAAGAGGGGTGTACCACAGCAGCGATGGTTGGGTCAGCACGTGCAAATCATTTAAAGGTTGTGGAATGGCTGCACAAAAATTGTGACAAGGGCTGCACACTCGAGGCTATGAACCTTGCGGCTCGCAACGGTCACTTGGAGGTGGTGCAGTGGCTCCACCGTAATCGTAAGGAAGGATGTACGTCTGATGCCATTGACCAAGCTGCCGCTCACGGGCACTTGCACGTCGTGCAGTGGCTACATCAGAATCGGCAGGAAGGATGCACGTTTGAGGCAATGGACCAAGCAGCGAGTGCGGGACATCTTCACGTTGTGCAGTGGCTACATGAGAATCGCATTGAAGGCTGCACGAAGGCAGCAATGGACAATGCTGCAGCCAGAGGCCACTTAAAGGTGGTACAGTGGCTCCATGTAAACCGACTCGAGGGTTGTACGAGCGCTGCAATGGATGGAGCTGCTGAAGGTGGACACTTTCAGGTGCTGTTGTTTCTACACAGTATGCGCTCGGAGGGGTGTACGTCCAAAGCGTTTGTGAATGCAACGACAGCAGATGAGCTGGAGATTTTGCAATGGCTGTTCGAACACTACAATCAAGAATTTGGACGAGACCCGCTTCAGCTGTACGCTTTTGACAAGTTCTACACTCTTCGGTGGCTGAAACAGAGACTTAGATGAATTTGAGTTATATCAAGGTAAAGAAGTAAACACATAAATTGATGCCCAGATAAATAAAGTTTAGTTCGCTCGAATTGCGAAACTACAACGGCCGCTCCAAATTGCTACAAAGTCGGCTCCTGGTAACAGTGTATCATTTCTGTCGCTCTTGAAAGTTTCGCTCCTCAAAATTTAAGCTTTCTAGAGACAGGCGCCGAATAATTCAAGACGAGTTTTCCTCCGGATAGATTTCTGTTTGAAAATGTACATGTTTATTCGAAGTGGAATATTAGCGTAGAATGGCTATTCATAACTGACTCTTTGTGTACGTAAACGTAAGGAATTCAGCTGCATGTCATACAAAATTTAGTTCAACAGCGGTGATAAAATGCAAATTATATTTTGCAAATGTCACCCCAAACGCATACTGTGTAAGGACACGCGACAGTGCCAAGCGCTATGAGACCTCTTCACATCATGGCGGTTACCAGTTTAATGCTACACCAACGCAGGTGGAATATCTACCTGAGCCATTGAACAGTTTCGATAAGATTGTATGACTGTCGGACGCTCAGATACGCTGCCCGAAAAATCTACATCTGAAGTGCTCTAGGCTTTAGTCAGCACAAGTTTCAGCAGGCCCTGTGATAGCGTCTTCTACGAAGTCTGGTGATTCTTTAGCAGAAACGTAGACTTAAGTGGCATGATTATATATGATCAGGTGCGCGTAGCGTCCATATTCTTATAGCTAGAATGTCGGACATAAAGCCGGGTGTTACCCCACAAAAGTTTTCTATGAAAAAACATGAAGAAACATTCGGGGGTAACGTCTCTTTCAACGAATTTCGAGCTCTGCAAGTGTTTACTCTTACTTGCCTATGAACAAGATACACGCGATAATCCTATGTAGACAGAACTTTAGCGAGCTGACGACCGCTAATACTGAGGCACTACAGTTTAACAAGTCATTAACACTTTGTTCATAGATAGCCCGTTTATCCCGCGGGTGCAAACAACACCAGTAGACATACGAATAGCACATCTCTTCAAGAGATAAACATCCATAAATACGCTCACTCATTCGCGATGCCGTATGCGGGCGATTTCTGTACTACAGATCCGAGAAGTGACGTTTGTGGGTCGGCTCCCTCGAATACAGTTTTAGTAAGCTTAAGTGTTGCCGAGGAAACCAACAGCGTTACTATAGCTACAACAAGTAAGAGAACTTGATCTGTGACTACTCCGAAGCAAGCCGACAGATTGAACTTTTCTTGCCTAAGAGCTCTACCGAATTGCTAGTTGAAGTCACGACTTCGGTTTCAAAAAGCTCTAGGAGTGAGATCTTCTAGTGAGGAGAAACTAAGATAATATTATGGTTTCATCGTCGGTAGAATTTAACCCATGAGATCTTAAAAGCTCTTGAAGGAAACGCATCAGCTTGCTGTGCGCAAGTGCACGAAATTACAAGTAGCTGTTATATACTTAGTCTACTCCGGCTCGTCGACCATTTTGCTCGCTTGTAAACAATTGCGGTCGGTCATATAAGGCCAGCAGTATATTAAGCAATGGAATAGATAGTATCGCACTTTCGTTCGACCAATTATAGAAACGATTGTAAATGTCCTCAAAATGGAGATCGGCTTGGCTGTAAAATTTGAGGATATCGAGATCACGGGGTCGTTTTGATCCTTGACGTGTTAAGTATGCGGTGGCTGAGAAAGCACGAGCCTCAAATCAGTTGGCGTGAGAAGACCATCGATTTAGGCCGCCAACCTTTGTTGAACTGGGTTTAGAAAGATCATTTACTGCGCTTTTAGAGTTTACAGCATCGCCGGAAAAGTTTGGATGGTCACATTCCTGCAACAAATTTGGATATTTTTGAATGTATTTATATCCCCTTTAAGAAGTTGCCACAGTGCCTTTGAAATTGTCATCAGCAGGTAGCCAAATTTCTCAAGCTTCATTGACTAATTAAAACATCAAAAATAGTGATCTAAGGGTGAAAAGCATTCTTCCACATATGGATTGCATGATTTGAGCAACATAGCTTTGCAGCAAAAGAGCAGGTATCCTATATATAGACAACACCTTATCCGCAATTCTGGGAAATAAAGTGTTGCATGGCGCGGCAATGCGCTCCGAATGAGGGGAGTTTTGTTTTCTTATACCGATTGACTTGATAATAGTATGTTTAGTTCCCTGTTTAGTTAGAAGCTATTATATCTTAAAAGTGATGTTTCTAGAGCTAGAAATCCATGTAAGTTCCTAAGTTGCGCCTGGGCTCACAGATGCTGGTTAATACTAAGAATCAGCCATGTCTTAGTGAATGAGATGGACCTTGTACAGGGTTGAAAGAGCTGTACGATCAGGCAACGATCGTTTTTACAAAGTCAATATGAGCTCATTTTGCCTAAACGGCAAAGATTGTCTCGATGCCTGATAAAAAATTTCGGACCTCGTCAACTACTTTCTGTGAACACAAACCAAAAAGCGGCTAGTTCATACTTATAGACAGCCAAACATTATGCTCAAATGCTCATTATAAGGGAAAATGTGTTGCTTACCAATATGCACAGGACGCTGTAGAATAAAACCTTGGTACTACCCCAATTTCGAAGGAGATGGTCCGATAAACTTCTTTTAGCAAACGCTGCGCCTAACGGTGTCGACAGGAAGTCAGAGATGACACATGCGCTAACAAAAGGCCCGGCGACTGGTCACAAATCTGTCCCGACGGCTACAGGCTTTAAAACATCAATGCTTTCACAATGTATAAGTTCACAGCCTTCTAGAAGAAGAATTGCCAGTTCGTTTTGAAGACCCGAATTTTAAGCTATGTAGCGCAAGTTTAAAGACATTTATTTTATTCTAACATTGACTAATGTGTCGTTAAAGCAGAGCTGATCTAAATACTTAAATGATTTGTAAGAATCCACTTGATTTGCGCAGACTCAAAACAGTCAAAGCAGATTGGCATGTAAAAGTTATCTATCTAGTGCTGGCCAAACAAGGCAAGCTTCATGGGATTGATAACGTGCTTTTGCGTATTCAGGCTGCAAATTGGCCCTTATAAGCATGCCAAAAAAATATTGCCTAACGACTCCGACAGGAAAGTAAAATTATTGTGAACCATTAAGCATTTGTACGATTTCTTGTCGCAAACTTGGTTGCGAAAGTCGATTGCTTAGCCCCTCAACAGCAATAGCAGCCTAGTCACTATAAGTGGCCAGATAAGCTCACTCATCATACAAGCTAAAGTCGCGTGCTAAATGGGTACGGCCGATTCAGCTTAATTTGTTGGCTTAAAATTGAAGACCTTATACGATAAGAATTTGGAGGCACATGATTCTTTAACGAACGCTCATCTGCAACGAGAAATAACGTTTTATTCGCTCTTTACATTTTAAAGGCGAATTGACACGTATAAGAGGATGGACAAGTATGTGAGGATCTAAGAGCCTGCCAGAGAGTCAAATTTGCGGATAACAAATTGCAACACCAGCACTACAAAATTCGTGTGACAACTAAAATGTGGTGTATTTGGATCCTGCTGAATGGAGATTAATGGTCACTGTGTTCAAGTATCACATTTACTCGGACACTATGCTATCGAATAAGCTTCCGCGAAATGCCTTTGCGTTTTATCCTACGCTGTTCATATCATGAGGAGCTCGCTTACTGATGTAAACAAAAGACCATTCTTTAGCGGATACATGGACAGAAATAATCAACCATGTAAATTTAGACAAATGTGCGTGTAGGTGCCACACTCGTGGTACAACAAGCCATAATTAGCTGATTTTTCTTGTTCATTTTGATGAGCTAAGACACCCTATAGTACCGGCATTTATTTTAGGTACGAGCCGGGACTACTTGGAATAGATCAATTTCTTGGAGTCTTCAATTTGAGCCCGACTATCTCACAAAAATAAGTATCTAACCTTGACAAAAGTCAAATAAATAAGCAAAGCAGGTAAAGGTAGTGTTTGCATCTTCCCAAGACATGTAATGACAACACACAAATGTATATATCAACAGGAATAATGTACTACAATCTCATCTTCTAAGAAAATGACTTTGATAATTACGAACAAAAAAAATCTTCTTTACCGGACCTTTAGAGTTTTGATGAGGCAAACTTTGGCGTACACCATCAATCATTCAACAGTATAATTGGGGTACTTAAAGGCTTTTGAGTCGATTATGAGCTCTGATGTGCTCTCGACATCTCTTTCTCCACAATTGGCCTTGCGATTGACAGCGTCCATAGCCACCTCCGTATAAAAGATAAGACCAAACGGTCTTATGCCCGAAAAGTGACTTTCTGATACAGATGAAACAGACGAGCGGCAATGCATTAAGGTCGAGCTTTAGGGACCGAGACACGCGAAAAAGCCGCATGTGTATATCTAGCACCGATCTCAAGTGCAATCTCGAACGCGTACACTCGGTCGCTAAATCGTTTTTCTGCTCATAAACGAATCTGAAAGTGTAGTGGAAACGGTATCCTCCAATATTTCATGCTTGTCGAGCTTAACTGCACTTAGATGTGAGCCTGTGGTCAAAATCATGCCTTTTTACAGGTGCTGCGAAATGCTTAGCTGCTATGTGGTAATGTTGCTTCACGGATATCGTGAGTTTTTGTTGATCGAAACAATCAAGGGCCGCTTTGAGCTAGGGCCAGAAGAAAGATGCGCTTTGTTAGTAATATGTAGCATTTTTTATGATGATACGCACGCTTGGACTTACATTCGGAAAGCTCAACTTAGCAGTATGGTGAAGCCAAGACACCTTTGTAACTATGTCACCGAAGATTGGAATTTCACTCATAGCTCATGGTCGCAAGGTTATTATCTAAAGTGACTAACATCTAAGTCTTAGCATCCCGGAAGATAATATTATCCAAGGACAGAGTTTACATATCCACACATAGTGGTGGTTACGGTACCCGAGAAATTCTTGGACCGGGAACGCGCCATTGTCAAAATTGTTCAAACAGGATTGAATGCGATTCCAAAAGCAGCATACTGGCCGCAAGGTCACGCTTTAACAGCGGCACCTTTTAGTCATTTTTTTTTGTAATACCGCACAAAGCGTGTCCTTAAAGAAGCTTAAAAAAAAGCAGGTGAGCATTCTTTACAGTGCCATAACTGCATTGTCCGGGTAATAGTTATCCAAAAGGTCTTTCACTTTCGAGGCGCGGAAATGGCAGAGATTGTAATAAACTACGCTGGTGCTTTTAGTCACTGAGGCTGTATCGTGTGTTGTGATCTTCGTCTTCTTTTTTTGCTGGCTTCCGATGTTAGTGACATCGTTAGCAATACCGTGTCATGTCAGCCTTTATCAGTAAAATCGCTGCGTACTTCTTCGTTGCGACAGACGAGAATATCTACTAGGCTAGTAAAGGCTAGCGATAGGGCTAGTACGTTTTGTGGGTACCTTTAAATATAAAAAGTTTTGTATTAGCTTCGTTGTTATCAGGCTCTTCAGCATCATCTTCTTCACTTCAGATTAGGTACAGAAAAATGATCGTTAGAGTGCTCGTGGTGCACCGTAACATATTTACCGTTTGACAGCAAAGGTGTATGTGGAGCACCGGGCAAAGACAAAGGGTAAAAGCGAGCTGCCCGTATTGGCTAAAGCTAAATCCTCTTAAACCCTTTTTTGTCGAAGAAGTTTGTTGTCAAACAGGCACGGCCTTTAGTGTATGAGCTGATTTAGTCCATCTCAATTCTTTGACGTAAACGCGGCTTCTGATTCTAAAGTTTTTTTTTCCGATGTGTATGCCTTATTCGGTCCAAAAGATAGGAAATCTTTATAGAAATTGGCCCGGCTATTGTTTTAACCTTACGAATGTTCACATGGGCAAGAAAGCACAAAAGACTTACCCTGGGTTGAAAATTCGGCTCAATGTAAGAAACTTTGATGGCTAAAGTATCATTTTTTTATTAACGGAATACCCTGGTGTCACTACAAAGCCGAGCTTTTTTATCTTTGGAGAGCGTAAATTTATGCGACAAATGTTTGGATTAGTTACGAGCCTAAGGCGCAAGGGTTCATTGACGATGCATGATCTTTGACGCTTTGAGCAGAAATACCGTATCTCTCACATTATGCTCCTGGAACAAAGTCGAATTGACATATATCGTGTACAAGTGAAATGGCTTTAGGCTGGTCTCTTGAGATCACAGTTAACATATTTTTGCTAAAGATCTGAACAAACCGGTTGGTCTTTCAGGATTCAAGTTACTCTGTATGAAGTAATGATATCTAAGATATGCTTTAATTAGTAGTGATTGAAAGTAGATATCTTTTTTGGTTTGAATGAACACATGCTCGACCATGTTGTCAGCTTTTTATTTAACAAAGATCTTGTCGCTCATTAGGGTATAAGCAAAATGCTATTGTCATTTACCAATATGTCTACTTCAAACATTTTCAGTCCACAAGAAAAAAACCATCAATGGAACCATCATCGCAAGGTGTCTGAACCATTTTGTCATGTTTATTTGATAAGTTTGTACATTAACGAACCAAATACTTCATTGACCCCAATTGAAGAGCTCCGATTGCCAGAGATCACACTCTGCAAAACATGTGCAGCTTCGCTCTAGTAATAAGGTTGACTTTCGAATAACACTCGTCGTGGACTATGCCGCTGCAAACCGTCAAGAGCATATTTGGTTGCTGGCGACGGCACCAATGTTGCGGCTTTCTGACATTATAAGCGCAGTGGTCCATTTCCCGTTTAGCATCACTCGTCGTGAAAAGCGCTAACTGTATGTCGTGATTGACATAGTTGGCCATCCCTCGTGCATTAAAAAGTTGTCGACCTTGATGCCTTGACTAAGACCCAACCATACTGTTCGCGGCATACAGCGACTGCTTTGGGAAACGAGCTCCACAGCGAGCAGCCCTCCACGCAGATAAAGGATGTCACCCTTTGCTGTCTAGCTTCATGCCAGTCATATCATTCATGCCATGCAGCGACTGCTCTGTTTAAGGGTCACTGCTTAGTTGTTTACCTTGAGGGCAGCTCATTCTTTTAAGAAAAAAAATACAGCCATGTCATCTATGACACGCGGCGCGTACTGTGTACTACGAGCACCGTCCAGCGAAGTGATTTGCGCTCCACTCCACGCGTAGTGGGAGGGACCTACCTAAACTAACCCAATTTACCATCATCTGTATGCAGCGAATACAGCTTTGACGAGTACCGCTTAGTACATAAAGTGCCACTTTGACTGACGCAACCCAAGGTCTGCGTCAATAGTGCTTGTTCTTTCTAGCAGGTGTATGCTGACGACTTTCTGTCCCAGAGCAATTGACACTCACGGTCTTCAGTTTCTGTTGCGCTTCCTTCATGTCGGGGATCATTTCTCGCTCCCAGGTACAGCATTCGAAGTTATCAAATCCAATAAACTACTTTATACTTTAAATTAACGAAGTCAAAGCTTTGTTTAGTGCTATGAAAACAGTGACAGTGGTTCATTTGTCTTTTTGCAGAATTTTAGCATATGACTGACTACTTTCATCTCTGGGGCGTCGAACGTAATTACTCGGCGACTCAGATTTAATGAGAACAAACCAAAGATTACTTTAGCCTTCACGGTTGCTTTAATCGTACGGCATCTTAAAGCCCATGACGACAAATCATGTTTTGAAAGCCGTATTCGGCTACCTCAAGCATTATGTGCACGCACGATCTACGTTACAGAGTGCTGATCTTCGAAACTAGCCTTGTCAACCTTCCATTCCCGAGATAATTTGTTTCTTTTCTAAACGCCTTCGTGCATTGGGGTGCTACCATTTAGTTGTGGTATTTAGGTGACTCGTCGGCCGTGCCAACTTCACTCTCTGAACCTTGCGGCGCTTGGCGCAGGTGCCATAACAGTTGCAAACGAAAGGTATCATCACAAATTGAGCATCAACGATTGCTTTTACGCTGTACCACATGTCGGCCTCCACATCGTCAGCATAATTGAGCTTCAAATGGACAAATCTTTTGATGGACTCTGCCTGTGCGAGCATCCCTCTACGCATGCTGCTTCATATTACAAAAGTGCATTTATGATTACTTGAACGGCCTTTTTAAAGGGGCCGGGAGTCACAGAGCACCTCCGTACTAGACCCAGTCTTGTGCAGCCCATCAAGAAAAATGGTGACTGCAACCTCTTCTTGAAAGAGTTGTTGGCCATCCTAGCCAGCAGGGTTCGCAATATCTGCACAAAGTCCATCCAATTTTTTTTTCAATATAACATATCCTTAGGAAGCGTGACCGAACACGGTACGCATAGCTGCAAACCAAAACCTTGTTATATACATCAATATGGAGCAAATCGTGCAAAGATTGCTCTCTCTCTTTGTGTATACTGCGAGCTGCGAAAGTTTTGTCAGTTACCGTTACTAAAAGCTCATCTTTTGGTCTTTAAGCAGATATGAGTAACAAGTTACTCACGTCGTGTAAAGCTGCTGATATCGACAGCCAATTGACGACTGGTTGCTACCGTGAGCGCTACAAACTATTACGCATGCAAAGGACTGCATAATTAAGATCATAACTGAAATTTCTTTGCTTTCGCGCAGTCGTCAAATTAAACGAAAGTGATAGCTCTCTTCGCGGTACGCGGTGTAGCTTATTGACCGAAAGTCCGACGATGGTTTCGCGAGAGTCCTCATCAGGTTCCCCATTAGTAGTGCCCATAATTACGACGCATTAAACAATTGTTTCCTTGTGTCTGGTGATGTAAATGCCACCGACGATTGACCTTGAGTCATTGCTCACAGTGCTACGTTAAAGCTATAGGAACGGGCTGCTTCAGGAAACTTGATTCCATTATAGCCAGTAGAGCTGCCCGCTATACGGACACAAGCTGTATCCTACTTAAGCATTCAGGGAATGCTCGGAGCCCTACCTACAATGTGCTTAGATTCTGCAATGGTTGATGGCAAGCGCTGTCATTTTTGGTGGCAAGTCTGTTGCAATACAAAAAAATCGCAGATAGGACTTCTTTATTGTTTTGACGGCTTCCTGACCAATAAGTTGGCAAAATTGTAAGCTATTTTTGTAATTATAGTCAGTTGTTGATGGGCACAAGATGAAGGCGCATCTAACGACGCACTGTACCCCAGTGACTGCTTACGGTGCGTTAGTACTGTTTTTATTATTATCAATAGCAAAAACTGGCCCATGATCGATTTTTTCCCTGAAAGATGTAAGGTAAGCACTAATACAAACATAAAAGATATAGCGACGAAAAATAAAGGCCGGAGTGGAGAAGATTCAACAGATGTGAACATACGCATCACGAAATATAGGTCAGAATAGCGACAATGTAAGCTAGCTCCAAATGTATGGTTTCGACATACATTACGGATTTGTAAAGTAAACTTAAAGCTCGCACAATGTATTAGCCAAGAAAGTTTTAGGGTGCATCTTCTTTGTTTTCTTTTCATCGACTTGGGTCGCTGATGCCTAGAAAACGCAACGCTTGAGCTTTTTTTTACAATACAATTTTTTATTAATTGCATTGGCCAATTCCATCGCCGTGATATTAATGTTTATGCTGGGGTTTAGCCAAAATATAGCCCTCTATAATAAATACCCTCCCATGTCGCCTACACTTAAGATCAATACACTTTTTTGTAATATATTTACTGAACATAACAATCGACATTGACAATTTTTTGATGGTGATGGAACTCGCGCCTCGCAAAGAACCCGAACGCTTAACTGGTTGCCAATATCCGTTGACTTGTGTGCAGGCAACCCTACAGAGAACCTTTTCCGCAATTACATCGCTTCCTCATGTTCTCGCTTGCATTTCGATGTATTTGGATTATTCTCCATGCTTTTCGATTCCCAAAGCCTGCTCCAGAAGAATTCGACACGCCAAGCTACACTTATTGCAGCGTATTATGACCTCTCAATCCTCCATAGATCTGCTGTATCGTCAATGGGTATTTGCTCGAGGCACAGCCAATGCTGCGGCTCGTGGGGATCTCGTCGTCGTACAGTGGTTATGTAACGTTTATTATCCACAAGGAAGGGTGACGGATGCAGTGGAAAAGGCAGCCCAAGCAGGCCACATCCACATTTTGCAATGGCTTCGTGCCAATCATCAGCAAGTATTCTGGGGGGCCAATGAGATCCGTGTAGCAGCTCAATTTGACCGCGAGGCTGTAGTCAAATGGCTACATGCCCACACAGCATCACCTATTGTCGGAACGAATGCCATTGAATTAGCTGCAAGAAACGGCAACTTAAAACTCGTAAAGTGGCTGCACAAGGAGCAAAGTCAATGGAGTGGATACGGTGCAGGGGTTGCAGCTGCTTGTGGCCATTTGCGTGTGTTCAAGTACATGATCAAAGGCCATTCCGTGCTGCAAGAGAGCGCGTTGAACGAGGCAGCAGCCAATGGACACTTAGAGGCCGTCAAAAAGCTTATCAGACGACAGCCGTTACTTTTGACGACACGAACGACAACAGCAGCAGCTGAAAATGGCCATCTCCACGTGTGCAAATGGCTCCATGGTAAAAAGTTTGACGGTCGATTTGCACTCTGGACTACGGCAGCGATGGACAAAGCGGCAACTAATGGACACTTGGAGATGGTCAAGTGGTTGCATCAGAATCGATTTCAAGAGTCGTGGAAGGCTTGCAGCCGCGAAGCAATGGACGGGGCAGCTCGAAATGGCCACATGGAAGTATTACAATGGCTCAATAAGCATCGTAATGAAGGCTGTACGATTCGAGCCATGGATGCCGCAGCTGCAAACGGCTCGTTAAAAATTGTAGTGTGGCTACACGAGAATCGATCTGAAGGCTGTTCTGAAAATGCAATGAATGCTGCAGCTGCAAATAATCAACTGCAGATGTTGCGTTGGCTACACCGTAAAAGACACGAAGGTTGCACTTCATTGGCCATGGATAAAGCAGCTGAACGTGGTCATTTGGAGGTTGTAAAATGGCTCCATACACATCGAAGTGAGGGGTGTACGACGAATGCTATGGACAACGCAGCGGCCAATGGACACTTGGAAGTAGTGAAATGGCTACATAAAAACCGAACAGAAGGTTGTACAACAAACGCCATGGACCAAGCTGCAGCAAGGGGCAATTTAGAGACGATTAAATGGCTACAAAAATACCGAACGGAAGGCTGTACTTCGGACGCGATGAACAATGCCGCTGCTAACGGGTGGCTGGAAACTGTTCGCTGGCTGCACGTTTACCGAATTGAAGGTTGTTCGACTCGTGCGATGGATGAGGCTGCAGGTGGAGGCCATTTGGAAGTGATGTTGTTCTTGTTTGCCAATCGCAATGAAGGATGTACGTGGCGAGCAGCTGAAAATGCGACGCGTGCCGGACATCTAGAAATTTTGCAGTGGATCCATGTACATTATCCAGACCAGTTCGATCGAAGCCGTGTCGTTGCAGCGGCCAGCAAAGATGACTTTTATTTGATGAAATGGCTGCACAGTCGTAGATTATGGATCACGGCTTAGTTCTATGATACACGAGAGGCATTCAATGAGCCATGGAATACCACGGTACTTAGCACTGACTTTTTTGGGAGAAAATCATTATTTTTTCAATAACGCTTTATTCCGATAGGAAAAGAATTTGTATAGATATTTATCAACTGTTTTACGACACTTAGATCAGAAGACATTCTAAAATCTTAGCTTACATCTTATAGAATTAGGACTACATAATTCCTAAAGATCTTAGAAAAAGCATAAGCATGTTAGACACAAACAGTTGTTTTCTAATCAAACAGCTATCTTGCAACCCATCTTGATGAGTGTGGGGTATTTATTGCAGTCTAAAATGCATGATCGGAGGAGACTACAAAGAGCCTATAGTTAACATTACTATAACTTCCCTTGTCATGTACTTGTATATAGTAATGTGTCCTGTTAAGGCATGATTTGCCTAATCTCTAATATTCTTTTTGCCCCCATATTAGCATGACAAGTTTTTTCTAGAAGCCCGCTCCTTTTAAAGTATCCATATCCATTGACGATTTGTTTCGAGTCTATCGCTTGCTGCAACTAGTTCGGCTTGTGCAATTTAAAGACTTTGTGCCTTACTATATCAAGCATTATTGTAGAGCTTTGTTAGAAAGTTGCATCTAAAGCCCGGATATAGTCCTTTGATTTAAAAAGTAGTAGAGAGACGAAAGTGCTGATAAGGATCGGAAGTCATTAAATGCATCGTGGCTGATGCATGTATTGCATCCTTACATAGCTGTCTGACTGCATTTGCTCAATTCGGCCATGACCTATCTCAAAATACAATAGAGAGCCTAATCTATCTATTTGACATGGTTGAGCATCTAGTTCATCCGGACAATTTTTTTCATTTATTTTAGCATTCTAAATTTGAAGTTTTGCCTCCGGTTCGCACTAAGCTCTCGTAGTGAATTTGCGCTGTTATTTATTTGTTTCTTTAAGATTTAAAAGAGATAGCCTTAATGGCGCAGAAATCCATGATACCAAATTACACTATTTTGCATTCAATGGTTTTTTTACCTCAAGCATTTGTCGCGTGAAGGTTGTGACGTAACATCAAGGGTCGTCAAAGTCAAGATTTAAGATAATTGCGAGCAGTTGAGCTCAAATTAATACTCATATGTATTGTCATCACAACAAATATATGTCATTTCTTGGATTTCACTGCGCCGCTGCGCTTAAAAAAGATTTTACTTGTGTTGAGACCAGCACACCCGGCAGATGTTCTTTTCCAAGTATAAGTTCTGATCTCCTATCTTAAAGAATGAAAGCTTACAAAAGAGTCATTCAATATCTAAGACGTTCTGAGGGTGGTCACTACTTTCTAAGAGCCACGCTGCTGTGATTACAGTATTTATTCGGAACTCTATATCCACAGTGGTCCACAATGTTTATTAATTAAAGGCTCTAATCCATGTGCACGTGGTAGCGTACGACAGTAAATTTACCTACGCCAGTAGGTTCTCAAACAGATGTTCGAAATTTACATATCCACGTGAATATCATTTTTGTTTGCGATTTGTTGGCGATAGATGATAGCTAAGCGGTGGTCCACATTGATTGTCATGACCATTGTACGCTCGCTAAGCACATTCACACCAACGTGGTCGTCAATCCTCTGCCCCAGCCTATGTGGTGATGGACTATGTCTTTAATCTGACCGCTAAAAACTTCATTTTTCAGTGTCTTGTTTTTTGGGGCGGAATTGCAATGTTCACCTTCCTAGACTCTCATGATAAATGAAATGGAATCGACGGGTGTTGGTGACCACCTCCTTGCAAGCGAAGCACTAAGATCGACGACTAGTCTGTTCTCTTTCGTAATTTAAGCTTTCTCTGACTTGATCTTGTCCTGACTTCTTCTTGGACGTTGATGTCTCAGATCGAGACTCACTATCTTCTACGTACAATAATGTCTTGGTTTGACAGCCATCCTCGCACAAAGTACACCACGATGCGGGTCGTGCATATTATAGTATCATTGACACGAAGTTATCAATCCACTGCGTATCGATGATTCTTACAAAAGTTTTGTTTGTTTGCATCAAGCGTCAGGAACAGGGGTTCTAAATAAATGAGTCTATGGAGGAAATTAACCATGCACGAATTTGCGTAGTCAGTGCGGTCAAGGGATCCGAAATGACTTGCCAAATAGCATCGGTATTTGCACTAGCTTGCGATGATTGGCCAAAAAGCTCGACGCCAGTTGAACTTCTTGGCCTATTGGCAACCTTAATTCACTTTTGCATTCGAGATGCCTCCTTCCAGTCAACCACTTGACAGGGGAAGGTAAATTTTACTTGGTATTCTTTTCTTTGTCCTTCTTGTTTCCGTCGTCTTCATTACTGTCGTTCACCGCCAATGATTACTCCTGCCTTAAAAAAGTAGGAGTCATATTCACAGCTTTTCATCTCTATTTGAAGTAATCACCAGTAGCTGGCTAAAAATATCTAAGTCCTTGCGACTTCCATTACATGTGGACCACTCACGCTTGCGGTCTTGTTCCTAATCCAGGACTATACTTGAAAAATGAAGCGAAATTTCAAATAGAGTGATATGTTAGATTTTAATAAAAAAAAAGCTGTAACGACCAAATCGAAACTGATTACCAAATGTCATTCCTGAACAATCACGAAAGTTGAGGTGACAAATACTGTGATTGTTTAACCAAGTACTATCGAGCTACTTTTACGAATAAGCGCATACCAAAGATTTTTCTTCGTGTAAGATCATTGCGATCTTCGCTTTTTCGCGCTGACAGATCAAACAGGCTAATCCCGAGACAAAGTCAATTTAGCTAAAGACTCTATGTCTGCTTAAATCGCTGGTGCGTCACAGATAGCTACGGCTACTAATGTAATTCGACCAAAGACGGCGTCCACGATACCATTTACACTCGGTGTTCTTGTTAAATGTAGCAGTACCTCCTAGACACTTTTAAGCTGTTCAAGTGTCCACAAATTGACCTTAGTTCCAAACATGTGTGGGTGGACGCGCAGCTTTTTCCCTTGATACTGACGTTTTTATTTAAAATCCGCACAGATGGTGTTGATGCGGTAGCAATCTCTGTCATAGTGCACTCTTTCGTGCAAGAAAACGACCAAAGTAGACAATTTGCCTTGGTAGATTCGTAACAAAGCCTACTTCTTGTCGCAATGCGCCCTCTCGTTTATTTTGTGTGCAATACGTTGTACTACTTATGTAAGATGGGTAAAAGTAAGTTTTTACAAAAAAAACTTGACTTAGTGATGGATTACGAACTGATAATTTTTAGTCGATTCAAATGCGAAGAAGTCGAGCTATGGAGAATCACTCAGATGAAGTGATAGATCGCGACATTCAGGTTGCGCTATCATTTCCAAATTGTTCAGACAAGTGGTAGTGGCCTCAAAATTGTCCGTGAATTTTTTATCTGTTGCTGGTCAAAGAACACTACTTTTCTGAGCTATTGGCTCACACTTGATTTTTTCCGGCTAACCGAAGGCCACGTACGGCTCTTGCTCAACACAATGGACGATTTTGATCTTCTTGTCAACGTCTTCGAATGGCTCACTATTTTAACGACTTTGTTGGTACGAGTGTCTCTATTACCAGATTTTCGACGCATGCACAAAAGCAACAGCACTGGTGAAATGTCCGTGATGCCATGTCTTCTGCTCTTAACAAATTCCTACGCTACCATGTTCTACGCTTTTGCTATCGACAACATTTTTCCGCTTCTTGTGGCATCAGTCCTGGGAATCGTCACTGGACTATTTTTTAATTTTTTTTTCTATCGATGGGCGGTCAAAAAGTGTTTTGTCGTGCGTGCATTTTTCTGGTCATTTGCCGTGTGCATGGGCGTGACAGTTTATAGCATTCTCGCGCTAAACGGGTATACGGATCAGTCTCGCTCGGCAGTTAGTGCAACGCTGGGCTTTATCACCATTACCACCACCATTGGCATGTACGTTTCACCTTTGGCAACCATTGCAAAGGTCTTCCGAACTAAAACGACATCATCAATGCCATTTACAATGGGAGTTGTTAATGTCGCCAACAGTTTTTGCTGGGGGGTGTATGGCGCTGTTATCGACAATATGTGCATCTTGGTACCGAATGTCATGGGATTTGTAGTTGGGTCCGTCCAGATAGGTCTTACGTTTTTTTACAGAACTAAGATCACAAATTTAATTGAAAGCGATAGTGAGAAAGGACCACTTGCCGTTGTCGTGATTTCGCCGGAGCTACAAGACAGCAGACGATGTTGTTTTCTCTAGCTGGAGGCACGTAAAGTGCACAAGCCTTATATAGAATGGTATCGCGCACCAACTTCAAATATATTCTAAGTAATGCTATCGATTTTGCATACTATAAGCTTTTTTATTTACAATAGACCCAAAAACATGTTTTGGCTAATCTAGTGTGCGTTTGCTTTCGTCCAAACAAAACATATGTAAATTGTGCATCCGACCGGCCTCAACTTTCCTTTCAATAGGAATAGTAGTGTGCGCGTCGCCCGATCGACAGATTGCCTTTGCAAACAGTCTTTTTCCAAAAAAATATTGCAGCATCTAAGGCGACAAACCGCCTTTTATAATTTCAACTGTGCGAATTTTAGCGTTCTTGTGGTCCAAAATCAGTTCGTACGCCACTCGAAGTGGGTGGCTTTCTCTCCGCATAAGCAATGCTACAAGCTGATCGTGCCCGACATTCGCAGCGTAGCTCAAGGCCAAACATTGGGTCAAACATTCTTCGTCAATCTTAAAAGTCTACAGCATGCAGCACAAATCAATACTCATCATCAGAACCTGACGGACTTCGAGATTTACGACTATAGCAATCTAGATGTACATAAATCTTCGCAAATCGACGACACAAAGCTATCGTAAATAGCATTAAGTCAAATAATGCAGAAAATAAGCCAATACACGGGTCAAATAGGCAGAAAAGATAAAGCCTTGCCCGGAAGATACAGAACGCGAATTTTGGCTTTCGAAAAAAAATCTGACAGTAGTGAACTGTTACTCGTGTGCGCTACCTTTTCGATTATAAGAAGATAACTATTTTAAAAAAACCGGCGCGTTGAGGTGTCTTGCGCGACAGTAAGCAATTGCAGTACAGCTGAAATGAGAAAGACGGCTGTCAAACGGCACAACTACGTAGCAGTGCTCAAGCATGTTGGACTTTGCGTACCTACACTAGTAAATGCATACGCGCAAATGGCTACACACCAAGAAGCTCAATAGTGAACCATCTGCAAATTTCCGAAATTTGACTCAGAGATTGGTGAGGAAAAAGTGCCACGAGTGCTCCGACAAACACTTACCAGCTCAAGGCGGCAAAGCTATCTGAAAAGCAAGAACGTTGAAACACCAGCTTTGCTATCCTTAAACGAGCCCATAGAATGTCAAAACTGTCGTCTGACTCACCGTACATGCAAGAATCCTTGCATATCAAAAAAGGAAGTCCGCTGCGTTTATTCGGGACAATGGCACGTCCTGGAATGTCTTTGTTGAGCATGTCGTAAATTAGCTACAAATGACAGGCCAAAATCTTGAGTAAAGTTTACCCCTAGGGTGACTCAATTAATCATCATTCTAAAATAGAAGCAGTTAGCGATGCTGTGTGGCTCACATAAATTGAAGTACAAATGATGGCGAAAAGTAGACTCACTTTTTGGACCAACGAAAAGAGAATCTGCTTTGCCAGCCGGTGAAAGGCGTAACACCAAATTGTCTCTCATCCACTTAAGTACATTTTGGAGGTCACATTTTTGAGCGCGTTTACAAGTAAAAAGGTGGTAAAAATGATAGTTTTCAGCTAGACCTCACAGTGTTTTTAGCACCGACTTAAGTATTTTTCACGGTATCAGAAGAATTTTACAACCAATATTATCTTGACTTTTGAGTAGGAATGCACTTGGGCTCTACTTGCTACCGTTATCGCCCTTCACAAGTTAAGGGATTTCATTGGGACAGATTGATTGAGTAATTTGACCTCGTATTGTATTGAACGTTTAGAAGTCAAGAACGCAGTTTGCATATCTAGTGGGTAGAACACGACGCACTCAAGAGATATCTTTGCTCCGGCAGTACAATTCGAGCGACAGTTTTGTTATTGTCACTGTCATTATGTCCTGACGCGCGACAGAAAGAACGTATAATACTTGCCTACAAGTCTTGTTACCACCCCTGTCGTGTGTATAGATCTTAAAAAGGGAGCCTGAGTAGTTGCACGCTCTAGGTAATGCAAACGTATCAGATTTACTGAAATCTTCACGATGGGAAACCGTCAAAGCCTTCATTGACGGGTGATGTGTTCAGCCGCCAGCACCAGCTGCCAAGAACGCTTAAGATAGAGCATTATTTCTAAGTAGCAGATGGACAACAAGGTTTCACAAGAGGGTAGCATATCCTGCAAAAAAAATAATTCTTTTGCTCGCCTCGGCGTTAGGTCTCTTGCTTGGAGATCAGCCGCTTCTGCACGACTGAGTGCAAGTTCGTTATATTGCTTATGAGGTCGGCATTGACGGTCAAGTTGGGTATTCTGGGGGGGCACTTTAAAATTTCTGCCTCTTGGGGAGAACATGAACCTTTTACTCTTTGTGACATCCTAACTTTATAGTCAGGTCGATCGTTGCATAGTTTGACGCAAAGTCTTCTAATCGCATCGATTTTTTTTAAAATTCCTTTGTGATAAGCTCCAGGCTTGGCCGGCCGACAGTCTTATGCCTCAGCAGGTGGCTAACAAAGTACCGCTAGCTGCAAGCTGTATAGTTCTGCAAGAAAAGAACAAGAATGCGATGCAAATTAAATCCATGGATGTCACGAATGATGTTGTGGCTGGCAAGAAAATCCACAAGAAACAATGACAGCTCAGCTCACGTCATATGCGCTCTGATCAAAGGCACTGCTCAAGATGTTAGAGCTACTGAACTTAGAGACTTTAAGCAACTAAACTGTAACTGGTCTAGCTGATCAGGGCTATATATAGTTTTGTGTTCATTACATTTGGGCTCTTCGATCTAAGCACCTGCGTGACTAAGCAATTCGATGTTAGGATTAAGAGCTACCAAATTTAATGCTCTATAGACTCTTCACTCGGATTCGCTACGTATTTTCTCATCAGTATTGTTTGTTCAGTTCCTAATAAACTGCTGTACTTATTAAAGCGTGAGCTTGTTGTAAGTTTCCGTTCGTATCTAAGCTCAGCAAAGCAGTGACGACTGCGAGGGCATTGACTCCCTTATCATGTCAGCCTCCGCTTTCTAGTAAAAGACACTAATAAGCACCATCGCTAGTGACCTAGTATTACGTGTTTTGTGCTCTGCAAAAAAGCAAATTTCTGCTTAGCTGACCTGTCAGGTAAGAGTTTCAAATTCGACTTTCTGGTCTTTACAACCGCGAATTACTCCAATAAATAGTCGAATCTTTGGAAGTCTTCAGATTTCTTTAGCTAAGGTGCCTCTTATGTCGATAAAGTAAGTCCAATCTGTTTGCTTGGGAAGGGAATTTGTATGTCATAAAAAAATAATCTCCAGGATTGGTAATCCACTATCAAAAAAATGTCGGACCCTACAACTAAGCAACCTTCAATATTTTAAGATCACCTATCTGTAATACCTTTGGCTAAAACCTGATTGGGTTGCACAAAAAAGTCAACTATTTTTCTGGCAAACATAGCCAGTAAAATAGTTGCCTTTTTTGTTTTTTTACACGGTTTAATGCTGGTTTTAAAGCAAAGTTTAAGTATTGCGTCTTTGTTTTCGTGTATCGGAAGTATGGCACTAACATTCGGAGCAAAAGAGCTTACTATCGGCGGTTCGTACTCTCACTCGTAAGACCATGCTACCCACTTTATTTTCTAGGATTAATGTAATTTTTTGGAGTTCTACAATCCGATAATTGTGTTATCACGTCACCACCTGTAATAACGGCACCTAACAAACATATTTTGTACTTCTTACAGCCGATGCAGTGTGCAACGAACCGCTTATAGAGTCCTCAACGACATCATCACGCCTAAAAAGGAGGAAAAAATGGTACCTACTCTATTTTGAGCGTGTACTTGCCAAACATCAATTAATACGACCAATGCACAGCAGGGATGAGACCGTGACTCTTCAAAGTTTTGTTGCGCGAAATCAAGCGGCTGGCATCTATGATTTAACGCTGACCAATCCCGGGATCGTGCTCTTATCTTAGCAGCGTACTTACTGAATAATTACACTGTGAAACAAGACTTGACCCAGTGCTGTTATATTTATAAAACTTACTATTGAGTCTATCTCTACTTTATTTATGCTTAAATGGTCTTGACAGTCGGTACACTGAGCTCGAACTAGTTCTACTTCTCTCTGAAATTTAGCCAACTGCTCTAGGCTTGACGCAGCCGTTTGCAGATACGCAAAGTTTTGCGACGTGCCGGAGACTGTATAGTACAAAAAAAAGCTATCAAAGTCTTTTATTTGTGTGTACAGCTAGCAGTTACACCTCTTGCTTTCTCTTTAGAAAATATCAAGATCTAATAGGCTTCGTATCT